>PVJH01032392.1:0-22668 GCA_004026705.1 Nesogale talazaci | reverse complement strand
CTGACGGAAATATCCTCGTGCAAGAAAAGTGTCTCCCCAGCAGGGGTGCAGGTCTTCCACCTAAATTAAGTCGGTGGGAGACCCCGCAGCACACTGTCCCCTAGTCTTGTTTTCTCTGGAGGTTCTCCTGAGGCACTTTCCTGTTCTTGGAGCCTTTCAGCCTGGACAGGGTGGCCAGCAAGGTAGGGGTGCCGCCGGGCCACCACCTGGCTGCTCGCCAGAGCAGGAAGCAGGAAGCGGCCTTGAGCTTGAGGTATTTCAGCCTCAGAGGCTGCAGGCTTGTGTGGTGGCGCACAGCCTCCCACGCCGCCGGGTGGGGGGGGGGGCCTGCACCCTTTGCTTCTTGTTTCTCTATTTTCTACCCAAGTTTCGGTTTTTGACACGGATCTGTTTCCCCTTTGTCTCTAGTCGGCTTCCTTTTCCTGTTTGGCACTCAGAGGCATCTGACACCCACCCCAGCCCTTCTGGGCTGTCCTCAGAGGGTCTGCAACCTCTGAGCTGTCCGCTCGGCCTCTGCCCAGAGCAGGATTCACCTTCCAGGGCGCCCGGGGCTAACGCCTCCCAGCAAGGCCATGGGGTGAGTGCTGGGCCTGAGTGAGGGGACAGTGGGCTATCCAGAGGAAGCCTGTGTATCCAGGGTTCAGGGGTGAAGAGGTGAAGCACTCTGCCCTCTGGTTCTCCTGGGGAAGTCGAGGGCGGGCAAGGGGCCTAATCTAGAGCACCCGGGACGGCTGTACCCTCTCATGAGACGCTGTTCTGTCCCAGGCGGGATGCACTTGACACGGCCCCCTCTTGTCCACAGCAGCCTGGGGTAGGTGGCTTTCTCTCTTTGGGGTGTAGAGAGTTGGGAAGGAGTACCCACTGCAATAGAAACTTCATGAGTGACAGTGGGGAGCACCCCGGATTTTTGACAGCAGAGACTCGTGGCCTCGGGCCGCCAGTCTTTTATTGAGTGTGTCTGTAACTGCCTGCAGCTTCAGAATCTGTTCTCCTGACTTCTAGGCCCCCTCTTCAAGGTGAGGGGGCTCACTGGATATGGCGGTCCCCTGCCTCTGACGTCCTGATGGACTAGAGATGGGAGGACAGGGACCTATCCTCGATTCCCTGCAGATGCTGCGTGTCCCAGCATGCAAAGATGGCCCCTCACCTTCCGAATTGCTGCCCTGTTCCCAGCTTCCTTGTTTCGTTCCTTGAATAGTGCTGGGGGGGGGCGGGCGGGGGAGGCTGCTGCTCATCCCTGAGGATGAGGAGGGTCGGGGACCATGCCCAGGATCAGGAGGGCAAGAGCTGGGCCTCGAGCCCACCCAGAGCAGCCCCTGCAGAGGAAGCCTCAGAGTGGACCTGACCTGTGGGTTTGAGGCGCCCTGGGGGAGTAGCGGTTGCCCATTGGGCAGCTAGCCACAAGGTGAGCAGTTCAAAGCCGCTGCCTGCTCCACAGGAGAAAGACGAGGCTTTCTGTTCCCCCAGAGCTCTGCAGTTAATTCAGGGGCAGTTAGTTCCACCCTGGCCTATAGGATCACTCAGTGGCAGAGGATTGATTCCCTTCTCTGTCAGGAACCCAAGTACCCACAGCAACTCAGAAGGTTAGATAGGAGTGCTTGGGAGGTGGGGTGGGGGGCACACTCTGAAAATGAGCGTGAGGCCGGTCGTGCAGTCAGTTGGTTGGCTTAGTGTGTGTTTGGCACCATGTGTCCTCAGTAGCAACAAGATCTATGTTTGCACTTCTCTGCTGTGGTCGGGGGTAGAAGGCGGCCAGCGCTGCTCCTGCCCAGCAGACCCAGCCTCCCCACAGAGCTGGCAGGTTCCTTCTGCCTGGAAGCCACGGCCTGACCCAGCTGGGAGGGCAGGGCCAGGCTCGGCTCGTGCTCCCCACATCCGGCCCCGTGGCTTCTGCTCCTCTCTGCTCACCTTGAGCTCCCCGTGGTCTGCGGGCGGCCCCGTGGCATGCCACAGGGCAGGGCCCAGCTCTCCCCAGCTCAAGAGGGCCAGTCCCTGGGCACACAAAGCACGATGCCATTAGACAGCGGGTTGGGGGGGGGGATCAAAGCCGTTTCATAAGGTCTTCTGAAATCAGAGAGACCTTGAAAGCGCCCCCCACCCTCCCCCAGGCCACCCACAGGAGAGCGTGCCGGTCAGGGGAGCTCCAGCAGTCACACCTCGTCTCCTGTCCCCTGGGTGCTCTCTTCGGGCTGGCAGGCAAGGAAAGGTGTGTGGTGACGGTGATGAAGACGTGCCAAAGTATGTGAATCTGAGGACCGACCCGGGGAAGCTCAAGTTCTTGGACCCCTCCCCCTCTTAGGAGTCCATCTCAGCCCACAGGGGCCCTGGAGAGCAGAGTAGAACTACCTCCTCATAAGGTTTCCAAGGCGGAAATCTTTTTTTTTAATGATTTTATTAGTGGCTCATACAACTCTTCTCAGAATCCATACATGAATCCATTGTGTCAAGCACATTTGTATATTTGTTGTCATCGTCATCCTCAAAATATCTTTTCTACTTTAACCCTTGATATCAGTTCCTGATTGTTTCCTCTCCTATAAATTTTTTTTTCATGTCTTACACTGTCCGATGTCTCCCCTCACCCGCTTTCCTACTGTCCAGCCCCCAGGGAGGGGGTTATTTGTAGATCTTTGTGATCGGTTTCCCCTTCCTCCCCTACCTTCCTCTACCTCTCCTGGTATGGCTTCTCTCATTATTGGTCCTGAGGGGTTTATCTGTCCTGGATTCCTTGTTTCCAGCTCTCATCTGTATCTGTGTATATCCTTTGGTCTAGCAGGATTTGTAAGGTAGAATTGGGATCATGCCGGTGGGGGGAAGGAACATTAAAGAACAAGAGGAAAGATGAGTGTTTCATCAGTGCTACACCACACCCTGACTGACTCGTCTCCTCCCTACCACCCTTCTGTAAGGGCATATCCAGTTGCAAGGCAGAAATCTTTATGCAGGGAGACAGCCTCGTCTTTCTCCCATAGGGCAGCCAGTGGGTTTGAACCAGGGACTTTTCTGTTCGCAGCCACAGGCTGGAGCACCAGGACGTGAGGGCTCTTACGGTTTCCTGTTGTCCAAACTCAGAAACCAGACCCAGGGCCATCTTACAACAGTGACACGAGAGCAGGGGCGGGCGGAGAGGGGGTAATGTGTTGTGTTGCTAACCATAAGGTCGGCAGTTCAAAGCCAGCAGCCGGTCCTATGAGAGAAAGGCGAGGCTCTCTACTCTCGTAGACAGCTGCTGACACGGTCTTGGACACACCCGGGGCTCCTTGACTCTGGCCTGTGGGGTTGCTGTGAGTCAGGCTTGAAGGCGGAGAGCTTGGTTTGGGGGGGATGTCGCGGGATGTGACACCCTGGCTTCTGAGAAACCCGGGCGTCTGTGGCAAGGGCGTCCAGGGTCTTCCCTTCACGAAAGCCTGGGTTCTGCCGGCGTCCGTCCAGGGACATTCGCCGAGCACATCCTATGGGATCACTGGAGCTCGTGATGCCCACAGGGTGCTGT
The DNA here is from genome assembly GCA_004026705.1 of Nesogale talazaci. Taxonomy (NCBI): domain Eukaryota; kingdom Metazoa; phylum Chordata; class Mammalia; order Afrosoricida; family Tenrecidae; genus Nesogale; species Nesogale talazaci. Next base: position 19,175 of record PVJH01032392.1, on the reverse strand, counting down.
CACCGTCTGAGCCTCGCTGGACCTTCCTTGGTGCAAGGGTGCTCGTGTGAGCGGTGCAGGCAGAGAGGAGTCGGGGTGTGGCCGGATGCAGAACCTGGCAGTGGGGGGTCCAGGGTCTGAGGGCATGTCATGTCCCCCAGCGTGCAGTGGAGTGGAAGGAAGGCAGCACTCCTCGGTCAAGGGGAAGGGGCGGTAGAGGGCTTACATGGGAAGGGCAGCCGAGCTGAGAGGTTGTGGTGGTCAGGGGGGGCCACAGGAAAACTTTGCAGGTAATGGGGGCATTTCTAAAGAAACAGAGCAGCATCTAGGCGGCCAGTCCCCAGGAGCAGCTCCCCCAGCTAGAGGTGCAGCAGTGGATGAGATGGATCGCTGGTCGTGAATGTGCTGAGGTCAAGGTGGAGGCAGGAAGTCAGAACCAGAGACGGGAGAAGGGCTGCTCCTGCCTTCCAGGGAATGTGGGGACCCTAAGCCCTGGCATGGGCACCATGGCAGAACTCTGAAGACCGAAGACATGGGGCGGGGAGCCCACGGGGTGCAGCCATCCTGTGTAAAAGCCTGAGGCCTGGAGATGGGAGCCCTATAGCAGTCCAGCGGTCAGAAAAGGACAGGGACCTGAGCGTAGAGGACAGCAGCACCAGAGAGGTGGACAGGCCAAGCACCGAGACCCTCCGGAAGGCCTGAGTGGTCCAGCTAGGATGTTGCTGTGTGGCAGAGCTCCAGTGTGTGCTCCAGTGTGTCAGCGTGACCGCCTGCCCGCAGGACGACCACTGCAGAGGCGGCTGTGGCAGGCCTCTGGCTGGAAAACCTGGGTGGATGATCCTTTCAGAGGAGGCCAGAGTACGCACGTCGGTCTTTCCTCAGCCCCTCTCTTGGCCCTTGCGCCCCTCCTTGCAGCACAGAGCTGTGCAGGCTCTCCATGGCGGAGCAGCTACCCCCGGAGCCTGGTGTGCTGGGCAGATGTCATGGAGCTTCTAGGCAAAGAGAAACCAGGAAGAAGGGTCTGGCGCTCTGTTTTTTAAATCGAGCCCCTGAGACCACCATGCATTGATCCAGCGGTCTGCTCTGCAGCCCGTCCTAGGAGGTAGCCAGGACTGGGCTGCGTTTCACACCATTGCGACCCACTGCACCCTCGGCTCCTTCTTGGCAGCCGAGGGAGAAAGAGGGCAGCTTCCCTGTTGGAACGCTGTGTGCCAGGCACTGGTCTCTGTACGTGAGGTGCCTTGTATTTTTAAAATCATTTTATTGGGGGCTCATATAACCCCCATCACAATCCATCCATCCATCCATCCATTGTATGCAAAGCACATCTGTACACTTGTTGTCACCATCATTCTCAAAATATTTTCTTTCCACTTAAGCCCCTGGTATCAGTTCTTCATATTTCCTCCCTCTCCATTCCCCCTTCCCCATGAATCCTCAATAATTTGTAAACTATTATTAAGTCGCCCATTCCTGCACTGTCTGATGTCTCCCTTCACCGCTTTCCCGTTGCCCTGCCCCAGGGAAGAGGCCATATGTAGATCCTTGTAATTGGTCCCCCCTGTCTGCCCCTCCCTCCCTCCACCCTTCCTGTGTCACCATTCTCACCAGTGGTCCTGAAGGGATCATCCGTCCTAGATTCCCCATGTTTCTGGTTCCTGTCTGTACCAGTGTACATCCCCTAGTCTAGCCAGATTTGTAAGGTAGAATTGGGATCATGATGGGGGTAGGGAGGAGCATTTAAGCTCTAGAGGAAAGTAGCGTATTTCATTGTTGCTGCACTGTACCCTGACTGGCTCGTTTCCCCTCTGACACCCCTCTGAAAGGGGACGTTGCTTCATCTCCAGATGGACGTTGGGTCCCGAATCTGTACTCCTCCTCACTTACAATAATATAACTTTTAGTTTTTTGATGCCTGATACCTGATCTCTTTGACACCTCGTGGTCGCACAGGCTGGTGTGCTTCTTCCACATGGGCTTTGTTGCTTCTGAGCTAGATGACTGCTTCCTGCACTATAATTGCTTATGCGCACCTTTGTCTTCAGTGATTGTGCGGGGAAGGCGAGCATCATGGAATGCCAACTTAATAGAACACAGTGTTCTTGCATTGAGGAAGTGCTTGAGTTAGAGGTCCAATGCCCATCTGCTGACCTAATACTTACCCTATAAGTATATGCACATAGATCTATTTCCTCCTCATCATATATAAAAATATTTACTTATGTCTAAATGCCTGCATTTAGACCTCTATAAATGCCCTTTGCCTCCCAGTTCTTTCCTCTATTTCCTTTTACTTTCCTCTTGTCCCACAATCATGTTCAGCCTTCAGTTGAGTTTCAGTCATTTCTCTCTGTCACTTTGCTCTTGATCAGTCCCTATCAGAGATGCCTTACATCTTGTCCCCATCCTCTTGGTGTGACAACGGACCCGGCTCACAGGTAGGAACAAAGGCTCAGTAGACATCCAGTGACTCGGGCAGCCAAGTTGAAGCCAGGTGGCTCCTACCTTTAGAAACTGAGTTCTTATTGGTTTCTGGGGCAAAAGGGAAAGAAGGCAGCCAAAGACAGAGAAGGAGAGTGGTGACAGCGCGCACCGTGTCTCACGGTACAGCCCCGTCCACAAGAAGATCCAAGAACGAGCTGGTGCCCGGTCACCACCACTCACCATTCTGGGCAGACCCCTGATGGACCAGGCGGGGAAGTACATAACAGGACCTTAACTTCCCCCTTTGAAAAAAAAAAGTCTAGAAAACTAGACTTAACTGTACCTGTTGAGATTGGAGGAGATTGGAGGACTTCCTGAGATGATCACCCCGAGTTACTCTTTAGACCTGGAACAGAAACCACCCCTAAGCATCAGGACTGGCTGGCCAAATAAAGACTCACCCCTGGCAGTACCAGGCTCCTTTAGCAACGGGTAGAACGGAGATCACTTGGTCGGGCATGGCCCTGAAGCAGGGAGGAGCAGATGGGGTCAAGGCGACCGAACACAGCAGAGCAAGCTCTGCCTGGCTCTGCAGCAGTCTCTGTCACATCTGAGCCCAGCACACCTTCCAGACGGTCCGTCTTGCTCTTGTGTACGGCCTGCTTCCCCCAGGGCGACATCCTCAGCCCGAGACCAGTCTCTTCCAATCATGCCTCCAAAGCACACGAGACAGTCTCACCAGCCTCGATTGTAAGGCGCTTTGTCCCAGACAGATTCACTCAGCCTTCCGGCCGTCGTGGCCAACACCGTCACACAGATGCATCGATTCCTGCGCAGGCTTCCTTCTTCGCCGGCCGACTGTCACGCAGGCCTTTGAGGCGACTGGAAGCACCCTGGGACATCCTTGCTCCTCCGTTCTTTGGCAAGCTCTTGTGCAGTACCTCTGCCCGGTGCAGTACTTAGTTCCATTCACTGACGGCTGCTTCCATGCGCATGGACTAGAAAACGAAATGCTTGATAGCGTTCATTTTCTTTCCCTCCATTTATAATCATAGTGCCCATCAGTCTGGCGATGAGGATGTGGGTTCTTCCACTGAGTTCAACTTCAGCATGCGAGCACGTTGCCGATTGTGGGTGAGCTCTCCAATCCTGGTGCCCATTCTCCTTCGTGCCGTCTACCTCCTCCTCCCGCGGTTGCTCAGCCTGCACATTGAGGAGGCTGGGTGGGAGGCTCCAGCTCTGACACACACCTTCCCTGATGTTCGACCATGCAGCATCCCCTGGCACTGTTCCTCTGACTCTCTTGACCCACGTCTGAGTTCTGCAGGAGCACAGTGGCGTGCCCTAGAAGTTCTCTTCTTCCCCGTGTCACCCATTGTTGGTTACATTCCATGTAGCCGAATGCTTGGTCACTACAAGGCAGGTAACGTCTCTGGTATTCTCTGCTTTGAGCCAAGAGCTACCTGACACCAGCAGTCTTAGCCTTTGTTCCACATCCTCTTCTGAATTTACCTTGAATTTTGGGCAGTTCCACGGTGATGTCTACTACTGCAATTGTTATTGTCTTCCACAAATTTTGATTCGCAATATGATGTTAATGATCTTGTTAGCTAATTTCTGCATTCTGTTGGGTTACCTTTTGGGGGGGATGGGCAAAAATGTAAAAGTCTTCCAGTCACTTGGCCAGGTAGCTGTCTTCCAGATTGCGTGGCATATGCTAATGAGTGCTTCCAGTGCTTCATTGGTTTGGGAAACGTTTGCGTTGTTAGCCTAGCCGTGTCTGGAGACAGTGTGTTCGCCTTCGGTGTAGCTTGGACTTCTCTCTTCAGAATCATTGGCTCCCAATCTCATTCTACCTCTGGACGTGGTTGAATGTCAATCGGTTCCTTTTGCTACAGGAAGTAATTATGTGTATACCTTCCAGCAATGATGCTTTCTGCGTCATTGAGTAGTTCTCTCAGGAAACCAATTCACTGCCTTAGAGTCAAGTTCAACCCGAGTCAAGTTGGACTTCTAGGGGCCCTCGAGGACGGGGTAGAATTGTGAGTTCCTGCACATTTTATACACGTGTGTGTGTGTGTGTGTGATTGACTCATTGGGACACACTGCATACATATGATTCAGTGGTTCACGCCCATCAACAAGTAGTGCATAATCACTACCCCAATAAGTTTGAGAACAGTTCTTCCTTCATGTACTCCTTGTTCTTAGATCCTCATTCCCCCCAGGTTCCCCCCCTCATTCCCTGCCAGACCCCAAAGAAGCCCTAATCCCACGACCGTCTCTGCAGATCCACCCACCCCGACTTCACAGACCAAAAAAGCATAGAAAAATACAAGACAGAGAGTCAAAAAAGCTGCCATCAATAACAAAACAGAGGATAAAACCCGACTGGGAAGAAGAAAGCATTAAAAACTAGAGCAAGCTTTAAAATGGGTCCAGCGGCAAGGAGCTGGGTTGTAACGGCACGCCCTCTGTCACCGTCCACTTTCCGATGAGTCGATACAAGACTGTCCCCATCCTGGTCTCCGTCCAGAGAGAGCTTGCTGGAGCGTCATCCACACGTCTCTCCCCTGGACTTTTATTGCTCTTATTACTGCTAGACCGGCCAGGACTCTTAGGTGTGTGGGAAGGGTGATCGAGTCAGCTGTTACATGTTAGCCATTCGAGCCGTCATGTTCGTCTTCATCTGCTGTGAGTGGCCCGATTACCACAAATGCTCAAGTGGTCAGGATCCAAGTGTCCTGACATCTGCAACGTGGAGGCCGTCTGGGGCCGTGGGCAGAGCCTGGGTGAATCTGGAGGCCGGGGAGAGGTGCCCATCGCCCCTCCCTGTGGGGGTGGAGATGCTCAAAAGCAGACAGTGGCAGTTTCCGGTCAAGTTCAGGGTCTGCCACGTGGCAGTGGGGGGACACTGGATGGCCACTTCGCCATGTTCCGGCTCAGACAAGGCTCTGGTTCCAAGTCTCTGTGTCCCCCAGCCCTGGAGTGATAGGATGCATGGTGACATCACGAGATGTGGGCTCCTGAATTTCCCTTAGATGTGTGTGGTGACGGGGGGTGGAGGGGGTGGATGGGGGGCAGGCCCTCTCTACCTCCACTCCCACCACCCGGCATGCCCCCCTTCCTCCTCAGGAAGCCTTGCTTCTCTGTCGTCGATCTTCTCCCACGATGTGCTCCGCCTGCACATTGACTAGGCATGGTGGAAGGTACGGACCTGCATCCCTGCGGACCAATGGGGGGGGGGCGCTTTCCTCCTGCACCCATGGTGCCTTGCCCGCCCTCCACCCCCCTCATGCAGGGGCATGGACACACATGCGCACGGCCTGTCCACGTGGAGATGGGCCACGTCTTCAGGGCTGCAGAGGGTCTGGGCTCTCCTGGTACATGTTGTCAGGTACCGTGACCTGAGTGCAGTCCCCTGCGTGCCTGACGCTGCAACCCCCTCACAATTGGTATTTTGAGCCCCTGGCTGTAGCCAGTGGGAGGATCCGCCTCATCCAGGGCCTTCCTGTCTTCCACGGCCCCTCCACGATGCCCTTCTCCCGTCTCCTTGCCATCCTTCTTAAGGAACATTCTGGCTGTCTGCCTCCCAGAGCAGCGGCTCTGTTCTTTGGACAGTGCACGGCACCCATTTCATGTGGGGTTGGCACCGAGGAAAGACAGAGTGTTTTCTGAGTGGTTTCTTTCCATGAGAAAGAGTGAAAGAGGAAGCCAGGGTGGCCAAGTGAGTGATGCCCCCCCGCCCCCCCCCCCCCAGGCAAACACTCTGCCCCTCCCAAAGCCCCAGAGACAGAGGGACCTGGGCACCCTCAAAAGCAAGCTCTGACTTCCTGAGCAGTCATGTCCTCCCAGTTCCTGGAATGTTTGTTCAGCAAACAAAACAGCCTCCTAGCCCTCCCGCTGGTCCCAGGAAGTATAGAAAAAGCGAGCCAACTTGGAAGACAGAAGCCAGCCAGGCCACCGGGGTCCCCTGGAGGAAGTGAGGGCCAGGGTAGGCAGGTGGGAGGCTATTAGCATTCCTTTCCGTGAAGTGTCCAGACAGGAGGACTTGTGTCAAGGAAGGTCCTTCCAGATGGGCACACTGCAGCCTGGGGACACCTCACCACCATCACTGAAGACCCGCACTCTAGCCCTGGCCCCACCAGGTCAGGCCCCTCCCTGCTCTTTGGCCTCCACCGGAGGACCTGGGGCCTTGTTGCTTTCCCCGTGTTGAGTCCGGCTGGCCCAGGGGCCATGTCATACTGACTGGCCCGACTCTGAGCTCAAGCACTTGGCTGGTCTTTACAAACGTCGGAAACTGCCCGGGAACACCAGGGTCCAACTCGTGTAGCGTGGGCACTTGACTAGCGGAGCGCTGGCCTTCTCAGGGGCCCCCATATCCCCCGCGCTGGCTCTGGAACACCTCTGGTCGTAGAGGCACCGGCCATGCCCCCTGCCTCAGGCTCACCACAGGGGGGAGGTGCGTGGCCAGGAGGGGGCCATCACTGAGTACCCTGTCACTGAGTGTGGGAGAGATGGGGGGGAAGAATTGGGGGGTAAGTGGGTGAGAGGGGAGCTGTGGCCCTGAAGCAGGTGGGGAGACACAGATGTTGAGGAGATGCCCCTCACCCAGCTCTGGGACCCGGCCTCCATGGGAAGGACCCTTCTGGTAATGGACACAGGAGGTGGTAGGAGGGCCCAGCGGAGGCCTGTGGAGCCCAGTGCAACCTAGAAGAGAGGCTTCCTGCAGGAGGCCAGCAGGGTTACCGGGAGAGAAGCACGGGAAAGGCATCCCGGTGGGGGAGGGGGGGCAGTGTGAGCTACAGCAGAGAGGCAATCACTCTCCCCAGGTCCCCCAGAGCAGGGTCTGTCGCGGGACCTAGAAGCTGGAGGTGGTGGCTCAGCTCTGGACATGTGGGCAAGATGCCAGGACCCCACCTTGCCGTGAAGCACGTTTATTCACATCCCTCTAGCACAGCTGGCGCCAGGGACTGAGCGCTCTAAGGTCTTAACTCACACGGCCTCCCTAGGGGAGGCTCCAGGACCACCCCGTTCCCCTGGGAAGGACACGGAGGAACAGGGAAGGGAAGTCCCTTGTGGACAGTCCTGCTCCGAGGGGATAGCGGGCTTCCCAGCGGGAGAGGAGACACCACCACGGTTCCACGGGGTAAGGATCTTCCTGGGGAGACCTGAAAGCTTCCAGAGCAGGTCTGGAAGCTCTTGAGGAAGTGGACCGGGCCGTCCCTGAGCAAGGCAGGGGGATGTGAAATGGGTGCCTTCTCTTTCTGGTACGTTCAGTCTGAGATCTGCTCGGGCATGCATTTTGATCACCTGGGAGGAAGTCGGGGCTAAGACGTGCAGAAGCGGGGACACCAGCATATTGGTGACCTGGACATATTTGTGTCTCCCGCCCGTGCCCCACCCCACCCCCCAACCCTGTGGCTGGGAAGAGACCATGAAGAGGGCCCAGGGTTTGCGTGTCTCCATTCGTTTCCTGGGCCATGCTCACCTGAGACAGCAAGGGTGCGTGTGAAAGTACAGGGCCCAGCCACTGGCGTCCCGGGGAGGAGAATGCCGTCTGTCCACAGAGGAGAGCCCAGGACATGCCGAGTTCACCTTGGGCAACCCCCCAGACTGCAGGTGATGGTAAAACTGGGTTTGTCCCACCACATGATCCGGCCCTGAGTGGTGGCGGCGGCTGCAGGCCGCCAGAGGGTCCAGTGACAAAGTGGCCAGGGTTTTGTGGGCTGCATGGTCACCACGAGGAAACAGCAGCACAGTTGGCGTGAGATCAGGGACCCTTTTGAGCACACTCGCCAAGCTCAGTCTCCAGCCGCTGCCCGCCCCGCTCACTCAGAGGCGTGCAAATAACTCAGGCAGTTCTTGGACCCTCTCAAGCCTTTACAAGGACCCCAGCGTACAAATCCTCAATGTAAGTAAGGGGCGAGCAGGAGGCCAAAACACGGACGGACACCTGCTGAAAAGGGGCCCCTGCCAGAGTCAGGGAGAGCTGGCGGGAGTGGGGGGTGGGGGGTGGGCACAATGGATCAGGGGACAGTGTCTAGAGCAGGCGGTGTGAACGGGGGACCATGTGCATACTGGGGACGGGGAGTTTGGTGTGGTTGGCACAGTCCCTTTGGCAGGGCAAACCATTCCAGGTTCAGTGGGAGGCAGTGCTTTGAGAACTGAGCAGGACCCACTGGAGTCAGGTTGTGACCAACGAGTCTGGTGTTGAAGACCAGGCGGTCTGGAGGAGGCCGGGGGGCTGCACACACCCACTCCCCGTGAGGAGGACCCCAGGACGGGAGAAGATTAGGGTCCCGTATTGTCTCTCCTTGAGCCCTGAAGGTCTTGATATCCCAGGAGACCCCCTTCTGACCCAGGCACAGGGGCTGCAGTCACCCTGGTCCCAGGCCCGCTGGGGAGACAAGACCACCCCTGAAGACAAAATCTGATGTGCTGTCCGAACCTGAAGGGGCCAGCCAGGTTGGGGCTTTGGGACCCAGCAGGGCAGGGAAGGGCAAGGACGGTGTCAGAGATGGCTGTGGTTCAGGGCTGCCCTTCTGCCCATAGGAGCCAGTGCCTCAGCCAGTCCCTAAGAGCCACCTTCAGGGTACCAGATGGGCTGGGCAGCAGAACCCCCTACCCCAACACACACATACACACCCCTTGAGAGGGAGGTCCCCTCACCGCCTGGCTGTTGTGAGGCCCTGCAACCGTCCTGCGTGAGAAGGGTGTGGAGTTGTCCTGGGGGTGGCCCCACCCCCAGGCACCCACCTGTGTCTGCAGTCTGCACAGAGCACAGCAGGCCCTGCCAGCAAAAGGCTGTCCTGCAGCACTCCGGTGGGGCAGGCGGGGCAGAGGGGGTGTGTGGAGAGGGGAGACAGCTGCTCCAGACCAGGCAGGGGTGGGCCGAGTGGGAGGTTCTGCCACGTTTTGCTCTCCTGCTTCCTTCTCTATAGAACTTTCCCAGGGCAGCCCTGAGAGACAGACACACACACACACACACACACACACACCACAGACACACATGCGCGTGCGCGCACACATACACACCATCCCCACGGACAGTGGGCCCACTGTGTACATCACCCATGGGTGTTAAGGCCCCAGGAAACCTCCAGGCAGGCCTGACAGGTTGGAGTGGACTCCCAGGTGGGAAGGCCCAGGTGGTGGCCTACGCCAGGCCCCGAGGTAGCCTAGTGGGACCCGCCCCCTCCAGTCAGCTCGGGTGAGCCCAGACCACCTGCTCACCCGCCCACCACCTAGGGCTGCCCCGCAGAGCCTCCTCCACTGTGTGTTCCCCGCTCCGAGCACATTGTTGGTCTGACCTTGGTCCATGAGGGGCCAGGCCAGGCCACAGGTATGAGCTCTGGGCTCCCTCCTGGTGGCACACAAGAGAGCAGGCCCCCACACAGCTGTGTGGGAAGCGGCCGCATTGGTGCCTTTCCCAGGGAGATTTCTGGCGGGTCCCAGGCAGTCTGGAGACTCTGGCCTAAAGCTGCAGCAGCCGAACCCAGACACCCACTGCCACCACATGTCCCAGGGACTTGGAGAGCACACCAGTCCTTCTCCAGGCGAGGAAGGTCGGGGCCAGGTGGCCATGCTCCTCAGAACTCCTCCCTCCCACCTTCCCTCCCAGAACCCAGCCTGAAGCGAGGTCACCTGTTCTTTACCACATGCCCCAGGGAGGAGAGTGACAGGCTGAAACCGCTCCCAAGAGCCACAGATACCTGTACAAGGGCCAGAACGTGTGGGAATGTTGTTTCTAGAAACACCTTCTGCTGGGAGAGGAACCTGGATGTACCCACAGCCGGGGATGGCCTGGCACCACCTGGAGCAACCAAGCAGCAGCAGGCTAGGGCTGTTTGTGTACACGCACATACACACACACACACACACACACACACACACGCCACCTGGTTGTTTTGATCCTGTGAAAGGGTTTTATCCGAAGGGGGTGGGGGTCAAGAGGAAGTTCCTGTTTGGGAAGGGAAGGGGTGAGTGTCTGATGACGCTTGGCGACGATGGTGGGTGACAGCTGTCAGTCTGAATCCCTATAGGCGTCTTGGAAGGAAAGATGGGGATCTGAATGGACTTGACCCTAACTGGCAGCAGCAAAGTTGTGTAGTCTGGGTACATTAGAGAAACAAATCCACAAAGACGCATATGTACAAGAGAAAGTTTTAGATAAAGGGTAAGTGCACATTGAGAAAACATCCCAACCCCGTGCTGCCCCAACCCACAAGTCCAACATTAGCCCATACATCCGACACCAATCCACAAAGGCCTCTTCCATCTCACAAGACACACACGATGCCGACTGCAGAGAAAAGCCAAATCCGTGAACATGTCAGCATCTCAGCACTGGCAGGGTCTCCACGCGGCTGCTCCTGCACCCAGGGCTGCATCAGGGTCAGTCTATGTGGCTTCTCCTCAGGGACATCTCGCAGGAAGTGAGCCTTGCCAGCTGAAGGAGGGAACTGGCTAAGGTAGCTGCACCCTGGTCCAACCATCAGAGAGCAAGAGACCCGAGAATTGGAAAGGCGAGGCTTACCAATCCTCTTATTTCTCCCCCCTTTATTAACCCCACATGTGTTTATCAGCCAGGTCGGCACAATAAACTTTTTTTTTTTCAATATTGAAAAAGTTTATATTTAGCATTAGCCAGCCGGGCTGAGTTTAGGTGATTCCAGTTTTGTTGGCAACATCTGAAGCGGCACAGTCAGGAGCCAGTCGAGCATACGCCTTCTTCTCACCGTCAGGCCAGATCCAGGTGCTGACCTTGGCTCCGGCAGTGTCATCAAGCTTCTTCACAGCCTGTTGGATCTGGTGTCTGTTGGCTTTGACAGCCACAATGAACACAGGGTGTTGTTATCTTCGATCTTCTTCATGGCGGACTCTGTGGTCATGGGGAACTTGTTGATGGCATAGTGGTCCAGCTTGTTTCTCCTGGGGGCGCTCTTCCGGGGGTATGGGGCTGCCTTCTTAGTCTCGGGGTCTTAGGCCGCCGGAAGGTGGGTGACATGCCCATCTTCTTTTGGTGGCTGTGGATGGCTTTCAGCACGGCCTTCTTGGCTTTGTAAGCCTTTGCTTTGGCTTGTGTTCCAGGAGGGGCAGGTATCCTTCGTCGCCTTTGACGCTTTGTAACAAGGCACAATAAACTCTAACTACCTTGGTTGTTCAGGAGAACAACTTGGACTTGGCAACCCCTGCAACACCACCCCACACCCCACAAGACAAGCAACGCAACGTCTGCACACACACACACACACACACAACATAGCACAAGGTCAACACCACAGCAAACCCATCCCGCAGCATACCCGCAGCACCTACACACACCCAACTCCACACACGGCCCAACACGCACAACACAACAGAAACACAATACCACCACACACACAACACACTCACCACAGGCAGCACAAACATCTACACGCAACACACACCACATAACAGAAACACAGCACAGCACACCCACTGCGCACAGCAAAGACCACAGCGCGTGCACACAAACACATACACACACACAGTACCGTAACGCCAACCCAGCCTGACAACACAGAGCACACACACCATGCACACTCGCCCGCAGCCTGTGAGAGGGCAGCCTTCCTGCCCCGCCTCACTGCGGCCTGGCTGTCCCCACCCCCCAGCACAGTGCTGCAGGAGTGGGGCTGGCCCATGGCCTGCCGGAGCAGAGAGAGGAAGCTGTGTTTGCGTTCATTTTCAGATGCGACGTAGCAACGAGAATTCTGCACGTACCTATTTTAAGCCGCCTGGCCCGGGCTTTTCCTCTGCCTGCACAGGCCATGCACACTGAGAACGCATCTTCAGATGCAGAAGGACCACTCACGGGCCGCGCAGCACCCACAGAGCCCAGGAGAAGGCGCAGCGGGGTGTGTTGGGGCCTGGCGGCACGGGCAGCGGCCAAGTGGGCAGTGACGGGCGTTCAGAGGCAGGCCCGGGCTGGAGAGCAGTTTGAGATGATTCGGAACAAGGCAGAGTCCAGATGGGCGAATGAACCTACCTGAAGTCAGAGAGATGCGATTTTGTTTCCTTTGCACTGGGGCCACGGCACTGGCCAGGGACGCGCAGGGGCGGAACGAGCTGTTCAGAGAGCACACAGTGCCCAGGGGCTTTGTGCTGGCCACCATCTGGCTTGAACCTGAAGTGTTACAGCCGCGGCAGCGGCGCAGGGAACTGTGCCTGTGACCGTGGTAGGAGCCAATGATTGGTCTGTAAGCTCCTGAGAAAACCAGGGATGGTGGACCGGGTAGTGGTGAGGGAACACCGAGCTCCACGCTGGACCCAGTGGGCCAGCCCGAGTGCTAGAGCCTGGGAGACATAGCCTTTGTGTACACAAGACCAGCGGGACCCCTGGTCAGTGTGTGGTCAGTGCCCCACTATCTACCACCTTCCTGACTGCCCAGCTCTGGGAGCTGGGCTTAGTTCCCTCAGGCCGAATAAAGGGCCCATCTCCTCACTGGTCCATACCGAGTGCCTGCCCCTGCCCCTGCCCCTGCCCCAGCGTCTGGCACATGCCTACTGTGGCGGGGTGACCGTGGTATCTAAGGGGCCAAACTAAACCTGAAATCCCACCTTTGGCCATCTGCATCTCGATAGAATGATGGTGGGACTCACAGTCTACATGATGTGAGAGTCCCTGGAATTTACGCTGGATTTCCCCAGACCAGGACCCCACTCGGCAGGAGGGAGGAGGGATGGATTTCTGGAAAGGTATTCTCTTTGAAGATACATGTTTCCGCTCTCGAAGGCGGCAGCAGCAGGAAGAAAGGGGCAGCGCCTCCTCAAGGCAGTGTCCGCTGGCTATCATGCATGCCTGTTTCCCTTAGGTGAGTGGCAGAAACAAGACAGAACCCGTCTGCCGTGAGCCAGGCACAGGCTGGTGTCTCCACATCTGTGTTTTCATGTCTCACCCCAAACCCTCCACAACAGCCAAAAGGGCCCTAATGGTGCAGCCACCGTTAAAAGCAGACCCTGGCGATGTGGTTACTCCCAGGGATGCAATGCCCAAGGTCCACAGTTCTAAACCACCATCCCCTCCCCGGGAGAAAGGCAGGCCTTTCTACTCACCTGAGCAGTTACAGTCTCGGAAGCCCACAGGGGGCAGGGAGTCTGGCTCTGGGGCCCAGCAGCCAAACGGGCAGTGTGGCTGCATCACCGGGTGGGATTCAGACGGGGCGGGCATGCTCGTCCTGAGCACGGTGCCCAGACATGGCGGAGCGTGGACCAGGAATCCCAGCCCCACCATCTATGCCCCGAGAGCGAAGCTGTGCGTTTCCCCCAAGCAGCAGAGCCTCCCTCCGCTCGCTCTCCAGCCCCAGGTCCCACTGGGAGTCAAGATGCCTTCGTCACAGGGTGCGGTGCCCATGGACAGGACGAGGTGTGAAGCAAATAAAACCGACCGACCGAGAGGGCCAGTCGTGGAGCCAGGTGTGGGGCGGTCTCAGGTCAGCTGGCCTGTGGGCAAGCCGGCGGGAGGCTCACGTACGTCTCTTCTTCTCTCTCCCGCTTGCCCTGCAGTGAACAGAGTATCTGCCAAGCTCGGGCCTCTGTGATGGTCTACGATGACAGCAGTAAGAAATGGGTGCCCATCAAGCCCGGCCAGCAGGGCTTCAGCCGCATCAACATCTACCACAACACTGCCAGCAACACCTTCAGAGTCGTGGGCGTCAAGCTCCAGGATCAGCAGGTGCGTGCGGGGGCTCCCAGGGCGGGCGGGCCGCACTCACACACACTCACGTGCACACACACACACCGCCCGTGCTGACTCACGGCCACCCTGCATCACACGGACGGGCGGCCTGCCCTGCACGTTCCCGACCCCGGGCCTCTTTACGGGAGGAACACACCCAGCTTGCTCCCCTGGGGTGACTGGTGGTTTTGAACTGCTGACCTGGTGGCTCACAGCCCAACCCGGTACCACGACGCCTCCAGGGCTCCTCCCACCACCAGAGGAAAGGAGATCAGAAGCAAGGTGCGGAGTCAGAGGAGCTGAGTTCGCATCCTGATGGTAGTCCTTGGTAGGAATGAGGCTTCCAATCTGCAGCCTCCCCCTTGGGCAGCAAGTACGTCTGCCTGCCTCTCAGAGCTGTGGTCAGAATAGAGCCAGAGCTGCTCTCGAACGCACAGCCTGGTGCACGGCAGGTGGTCTGGGGCTACGTCTCTGACCCCCCAGGTGCTGGCCCTGGGGAGAAAGTTGGTCCGTCTGCCCATGGGCCCTCTTTGGAAGGGCTGTCAAGCTGGACATGAGGACCCTGGGCTGTGGACCTGCCTGACAGGATGTCCCAGAAAAAGCAGATGAGAGACCACGACGAGACAATAGCTGTGCCCAAGTCTGTCCACCCACAACTGAGACAGAGACGTGCGGTGTGACCCGAGGAAGGGGTTGTCTGGTCAAGGCACAGTAACCTCAGGGAGCCCTTTAGGGAGCATCTCGGCCACTGGCAAGGACCCTTTTCAGCCATACAGTCGGGGGCCTGTGGTTTCAGACCTCCTCGAAGGGCAGCTTCTGGCGGCCTGTGCCGGTCCAGCCTGGGCTCATGGGAGAAGCAGCCCTGGGCCGTGATCGCTGCCAGAATCAGCGTGTCAGCAACTAGAAAGGAGAAGCGAAAATTCAGACTCTGCGGTCCGTGGGGTGGTGCCGGTGCAATGGGTTGTTGCTCTGGCAGAAGCCACCACACTGGCTTTCAGATTCTTGTGGCAAAAAAGGGATCTCTCTCTCTCTCTCTCTCTCTCTCTCTCTCTCTCTCTCTCTCTGCACCTCCAAAGACGAGGGCCCACGAATTTCCTTCCCGGTGGGCGTGGACCACACAAGCAAGCCCTGGAAGAGAGGCCAGCATGTGTTGGTGCCTGTCCTCTGTCAGCCAGCCCTGATGGTTTCTAGAAGCCCTTAGAAGCTAGGTTTCTGGTCTCCTTTCAGAAATGCAGGCTGCCCCCTGCAGCATACATAGTCTCCCTGGTGGCAGAGTAGTTAAGCCCTGGGCTCCCCACCGCCAGGTCAGCCGACGGAAACCACCAGCCCCTCTATGGGAGAAAGATGAGGCTCCTGCTCCCATAAAGCGTCAGAGCCCAGGTAACCCCCAGGGAGAGTTCTGCCCCCTCCTCCCCCAGAGAGGGGGCTATGAGTCAGACTAGACTCGATGGCAGTGAGTGTGGCACGGGACTTTGGTTTGGGCCTCCATGACAGTCAGCTGAGCCCCTTGTGGTTGTCCAGAAGACCCCAGGACGACCCCACCTGCGCCAGGATAAACCTGCACTTGCCACTCACTGCTTCCGGCAGAGGGAGCTCCCCGGACCTTGCCCCCCACCCAGGCCGGGTGTCGGGAATCTGCGGGCATCTTTGGAGGCATCTTAAATCCACGCGGATTCTGATGGCAAGGTCTCCTTCCGTCTGTGGGGAGAAAGAATTGTCATAACTTCTAGGGAAAGACCGGCATGGGTCTTTTCCTGACGCAGGGGCCCTTGGTGGCCAAGTGGGAACCCGTTGGGCTGTGATCTGCAAGGTGAGCAGTTCCAAACCACCAGATGCGCCATGGCTTCGAAAGAGGGGGCCTTCTCCCCCTCATACAGAGCGACAGACTCAGAAACTCACCAGGGCAGTCTGCCCTGTGCTGTGAGGCCGCTGTGAGGCGGCATCCACTCAGTGGCAGTGAATTGAGTCCTCCAGTCGGGGTGGTGCCGCTGTCGGGTAAGCACTGGACTTTGAACCAGCCACAAGGTCAGCAGTTCAAAGCCACCAGCTGCTCCGTGGGAGAAAAAGGAGGCTGCCTGCTCCCCTGAAGATCTCCAGCCTCAGAAACTCCACAGGGTGACTGACTTTTGAGTTGGAATCTACCGGGTGACATGGATAAACCACACAGTCCAACATTTTAAGGCCAAAATTATTGACTTGGCAGCCAAGCACGGGTGCATCGTGACACATGGGGGTTGTACAATGCCCCTGAAGATTTCTGGAGCACCCTGCTGTCTGTTTCAGTCTCCCGGTAATCCCTCACAGACGGGACTGTGGGGATGTCCATCTTCCTGGCAATGAAGAGCTACATCGAGAACCAGGTGATGGTTGTGGAGAAAAAGACAGACAAGATGTCATCATTAGCCAAAGTCTAGCCTGAGTCTCTGAGGAGTCCCGGGGGTGTCACTGGTTCCGAGTTGGGCTGCTAACTTCAAGGTCACCAGGTCCAGCCCCAGTCATTCCCAGGGAGAAAGACAAGGACAGAAAGAGTGACAGCCTCAGAGACCTGGGAGCGGCTCCAGTCTGCCCTCCAGCACCCCTGCGAGTCGGCCTTCACTCAGTGGCGGTAGGTTTTGACCTGAATGTCTAAAAAAGTGCAACAGTGTCCCTTGGGTGACTGAGGCGTGCCCGACCCAAGCTGCGGTCTCTTGAAATAATTTCATATGCAAATGAAAGCTGAGCCATTCAAAAGAAGACAGAAAAAGGATTGGTGCACTTTGGGTCCTTGGCAAAGAGTCGTGACTTCTGTGGAGTGTTCGAAGCCCAAGGAGCCAAAATGGGGGAGTGGGGAGTGAGGCTTCTCCCAACGAGGTCGGCAGTTGAGCCCACCCAGCACACTGAAGGAGCAAGATGGTTTTAGAGTCCCATAAAGATCCGCAGCCTCAGAAACCCCAGACAGGGTTGCTTTGAGTCAGAATTAACTAACACAGAAGTGTTTGTTGTTGTTTATCTAGCCAGTAGGAAGAATGAATCAATCTTATTTTAAAAATCCATTCAGAATGTCCCTTAGAAGCAAGGATAGCAAGACTTCATGTTGCTGATCTGAGCAAGACCAATGGCTACAGGGAAGACATCCCGTTGGGTACAGGAAGGAGTCGATGGAAATGGAAGGAAACCCCCAGTGCAGACCCAGCAGCCTCCGTGATGGACTGAACACAGACCAGCAACCAAGACAGCAAAACCCCAGATCTTCCCCCGAGGGCAAAACGGCCCCAAGATCTTCAGCTGAGAGTGTGTTGTGGCCCCCAGCACCGCCAGTACGTTCTCAGCACGCTGGTGTGTTTCCAGCAGGAGGGAGAGCCAGGCACTGGTCAGTGCCCGCCTGTGTGGTGGGGCCGAGCCACTAGCCAGGACATCCCAGCAGGATACTGGCCACCAGTCTGAAGTGCTCCTGAGGACAGCCAAATACAAGGCATTGGCCCGGGCGGGAGAAGACTGCAGGAGGCCCACCCAGGCACAGCTGTGAAGGGCTGGCAGCTGAGCGAGGACAGAGCGCAGTAAATCACCAGGGCTTTTCTGGCCGTGGTCTTGGTGACTGCCTGCAGAGAACTGGGTGGGGGCTTGCATAGGAAGGGAGTGGTCATCTGCTGTCCACAGGGTGTAAGGTGAAGCAGGCACGGAGACCCTCATGAGCATGGTGGATGGGGCATGTGAAAAGAAAGACACAATCCTAAATGTAGACGCATCCCCATCTGTAAAACCGATAAAGCGGGCTGAGCCCCGGTGGCGTAGTGGTTGAGTGAGGGACTGCGGCCCACGGGCTTGGCAGTTCAAAGCCAGCAGCTGCTCTCCAGGAGCAAGGCTGGGTAGCTCCTATGACCACCAGAGGGCAGTGATAACCCCCCCCAAAAAAAAAAAACGATAAAGCAAGGACACACATTAAAAAAAAAAAAAAACGAAAGCAGGCAAATTCAGAAGCATGCTTGGAGTTATGGACTATACCGCTAAGGAGTTACTGACAAAGCAAATAGCTAGACATGGGCAAAGACCGTCTTCTCAGGTGCCCATGGAGCATTGGCCAAGTCAAACAGAACGCAGGGATCAAAAAACCAAACCTTCGCAAATCTAAAGGGGTCAAAAGTCACACAGAACACGTTCTCTGACCCACAACCTAAAAACAGGACACACTGCCACCAAGTCAATTCCACCTCACGGGGACAGAGTAAAAGGCAGGTGCGCCCCCCCACGCCCACCTCGTGGGCTTCTGAAAGGTCATTTCAAAGTGATGATCTTGCACTTTGTGTCGCCCACTGTGTCCCCGGGGCTCCTCTGAGAGCTTAAGTCAGTAGCCTAATGAGAACTGAGCCTTTCCAGCCACTTGACAACTAAGCCGTGTGCTTAGTAAAGAAACCACAAGCAAACTAAAATCACAACCGCAAGTCAGCAAACATGTCCACATGGACAACAGTGAAGGCGCATCTTAGCAGAACGTGTGGGGTGGAGGTCCGACGAAGGATAAGAGGAACAGTGAAGCTGTCAGTGCCGAGGTCTGAAAAATTCATAGCTGCAAGCCAGAGATCAGAGTTCCTATCGCAAGGAGCCAGAGAGAACAAGAGCAAATTAAATTCAATAGAAGGAGGAGGAGGAGGGAGACAAATATAACCAAGAACAAAGCCCTGTAGATTGGTCCATGGAGGAAAGCAGGAACCGCCAAGCTCGGATTCTGTGAAAAGCAACAGTGAATCAGCATCACCTTCCAGGAAGGTAGTCTGGGTGGTGTGAACAATTGTGCACTCTCGACTTCCAGCCAAAAGAGTGGCAGATTGAAGTTACCCAGTGACACCGGCGGGGGGCGGGGATCTGGAGATCTGCTTCCCCAAAGTGACAACTTTCAAAACCATTCGACTCTCCGCTCCTGGAATGGCCCCGAGTCAGAAGCCAGTCACAACAAGCCCCCATAAGGACAAGAAAGGCCCAGCCACAGCCCTGACCAGGGTCAGGAGTGAATGAGAAGGAGCACGTCACCACAGACCCTGGAGAGACTGGGAATTGAGGGACCAGCCTCGGGACAGTACAGTTGGCGACGCCA
>PVJH01032391.1:0-22754 GCA_004026705.1 Nesogale talazaci | reverse complement strand
TTGCTCTCCCCTGGAGCAGCTGGTGGTTTCAAACCGCTGACCTTGTGGTTAGCAGCGCAACCCATTACTGTCACGCCAGTGGTTCTCAACCTTCCTAATGCCACCACCCTTTCATACAGTTCCTCATGCTGTGGTGACCCCCAACCATGACATTATTTTCTTTATTTTTTGGGGCGGGGAGGGGCATCACTGCTCTCCGGCGGTGGGAGTAGGAGGCCCAGCCCCACTGCTGGAATTGAACCTCCGTCCCAGTGGGCCGCAGTCCCGCGCACAACCACTACGCCACCGGGGCTCAGCCACATAACATTATTTTCCTTGCTGCTTCATGACTTTAATCTTTCTACTGTTATGAATTGTCATGCAAATATCTGATATGCAGGATGACTTTTCATTGTTACAAATTGAGCATAGTTAAAGCACTGTGATTAATCACAAAAACAATATGTAATTATATATTGTGAGGTATTTTTTCAAAAAAATCATTCTATTGGGGACTCATACAGCTCTTAACACAATACATACATGAATCCACTGTGTCAAGCACATTTGTACCTTTGTTGCCATCATTTTCAAAACGTTTTCTTTCTACTTGAGCCCTTGGTATCAGTTCCACATTTTCCCCCTTCCCTCCCCCACCTGACATATTCATTTTTTAAAAAATACTTCTATTGGGTGTTCTTATCACAATCCATACATTCATCCAGTGTGTCAAGCACATTGGCACATATGCTGCCATCATCATTTTTGAAGCATTCTCTTCCCACTTGAGTCCCTGATCTCAGCTCCCCATTTCTTCCCCCCTCATTCCCCCGCCACCCTCCCTCATGAACCCTTGACAAGTTATAGATTATTATTTCTATATCTTACACCATTTTTTGTCACCTCTCACCCACTTTTCTGTTATTCATTCCCCTGGGAGGGGGTTCTATATTGACCCTTATGAAGGATTCCTCCTTCTTCCCGCTCCCTTCCCCTAATCCTCCTGGTATCTCTACTCTCCTTGTGGGTCCTGAGGGGTTTATCTATCCTGGATTCTCTGTATTTGGGGCTCTTATCTGTAGCAGTGTGCATATTCTGCATGTCTAATCTGATTTGTAAGGTAGACTTAAGGTCATGATAGTGGGGTGAAGGAAGCAGCAAAGAACTAGAAGAAAGTTGCATGTTTCATCGATGCTATACAGCACCCTGACTGGCTCATCTCTTCCCTGTGACCCCTCTGTGAGGAGATGTCCAACTATCTACAGTTGGTCATTGGGTTTCTACTCTGTGCCCCTCCACTCACCCATTCACCTTGGGTATGTTTTTTTTTTAATTTTTTAAAATTTTTGGTGGTGGTGGGAGCTACCCAGCACTGCTCCTGAGAGCTGCCACTGGATTTGAACCGCCAAGCCCGTGGGCCGCAGTCCCGCACTCAACCACTCAACGCACAACCACTACATCACCGGGGCTCAGCCCAAGTTAACTCTATTTTTAAGAAAATAAAGGCTGAGCCCCGGTGGTGTAATGGTTGTGCATGGGACTGCGGCCCACTGGGACGGAGGTTCAATTCCAGCAGTGGGGCTGGGCCTCCTACTCCCACCACCGGAGAGCAGTGATGCCAAAAAAAAAAAAAAAAAAAAGGAAAAGGAAAGGAAAAAAAAAAAAAAGAAAATAAAGTTGTTTTTTTAAAAAAATATCATTTTATTGGGGACTCCTACATCGCTTTTCACAATACATAAATACATGTACTGTGCCACGCACCTCCACATGCCTGCTGCCGCCATCATTCTCCAAATATCTGCTTTTCTACTTGAGCCCTTGATATCTGCACCTCATCCCTCCCCCTCCATCCCTCTTCCCCCTCCCCCACCAACCTCAATACTTTATAAACTGTTATTGTTTCAGCATATCTTACACTGCCAGACATCTCCCCTCACCCACTCCTCCAACGTCTGTCCTCCAGATAGGAGGTTCTGTGTAGATCCTTGTAGTTGACTCCCTCTCTCTACCCCACCTTCCTCCACCCATCTGGTAACTCCACTCTCACCACTGGCCCCGAGGGGTTCATCTGTCCAGGGTTCCCCGCACTTCCAGTTTCCCATTTCAACAATTGTACCTCCTCCAGTCCAGTTGTATTTGTAAGGTAGAATTGGGACCATGATAGTTGGGGGGAGAAAGCCTTCAGAAACTAGAGGAAAGTTGCATGCTTCTTTGCCACCTCACTGCACCTTGACTGACCTGTCTCCTCTCCTCAACTTCCCTGTAAGGGGGTGACCAATTGCCCACAAGTGGGCTTTGGGTCCCCACCCTGCTCTCCCTTGATACCCGATCCCATTGACACCTCATGATCACACAGGCTGGAGTACTTCTTTCTTTCTTTTGTTTTTGGTGGGGGGGCATCACTGCTCTCCGATGGTAGGAGTAGGAGGCCCAGCCCCACTGCTGGAATTGAATGAACCTCCATCCCAGTGGGCCGCAGACCCGCGCACAACCACTATGCCACCGGGGCTCAGCCCTGGTGTATTCTTTCATGTAGGATTTGTTTCTTCAGAGCTAGATGGTTCACGCTCAAACCTTTAAGACTCCATGCGCTATATATTTTGATAGCCGGGCACCATCAGCTTTCTTCATCACATTTGCTTTTGAACCCATTTTGTCTTCATCGATAGTGTCGGGAAGGTGATCATCACAGAATGCAGATTGTTAGAAAAAAGCATTCTTGGGGCTGAGCCCCGGTGACTTAAGTGGTTGAGTGTGGAACTGCAGCCCGCAGGCTTGGCGGTTCAAATCCAGCGGCGGCTGGGTAGCACCCACGACCACCAGAGGCAGTGATGCCCACCAAAAAAAAAAAAAAAGCGTTCTTGTGTTAAGAGAGTATTTGAGTCAAGGTTCCATGTTCATCTGCAACCTCAATTCTTTTTTTGTTTTTGTTTTTTGGGCATCACTGCTCTCTGGTGGTCGTGGGAGCTACCCAGCCTTGCTGCTGCTGGATTTAAACTACCAAGCCAATGGGCCGCAGTCCCGCACTCAACCACTACGCCACGAGGGCTCAGCCCTGCAACCTCAATTCTTAACATATAGATATTAGTACATAGTTCCAGTACCTTCTAGTTATATCTTTACATATGTACATGCCTGTATTTAGGCCTTGTCAGCTAGATGTTATCTTGAAATATTTATTTCTAATGGCATATAAATGAAATTTTGTCTTATAACAGTCTTCACACCAGGTACTCATATGTGGGTGTATCTGCATGTGGGTGGACCCATCTGGAGTGGTGTCTTCCTAAGACCATTGGAATTATGTTTTCTGATGATCATAGGCAACCCCTGTGAAAGGGTTGTTTGACCCCCAAAGGGGTTGTGACCCACAGGTTAAGAACCACTGTGCTACACTATTTGGCACCGGCTGGCTTCCTGACCAGAACTTGATTGATGAAGGTGACCATTACCACTATCTGGTATGGGTTTCCCCCCAAACTAGTCACATCACAGCAAAGTCATCTTCTTTGGGGGGGAATATTACGTGGCAGTACTATAAACGTAGATTATAGATATGTAAGCCAATGGAAAAATATGGACTGAATGATATCATGATGGAAGTATGGAGTCGATTTATGTACCAGTAGTGAACATATCCACCCGGCTGCCAACCTGGAGAGTCCCAGTTGACAGATAAAAAAGTAATTATTGGAGTGAACTTGTAGGAAGTGAGTCAATCAGCGTTTCATGTGACAGGAATTGGAATGGAAAGATGAAGGACAGAAGAAGGAATCTCAAAATTTTGACAAGCTAGACTGACGGTTTAAAGTATCTCCAATGACAGACGAGATTTCAACGCAAAGTGCTACCCGTGGCTTCCAAACACGAATCTATGTAAAAGAAGGTATTGTGGGCCGAGCCCCGGTGGCGTAGTGGTTGTGCGCGGGACCGCGGCCCACTGGGATGGAGGTTCAATTCCAGCAGTGGGGCTGGGCCTCCTCCTCCCACCACCGGAGAGCAGTGATGCCCCCCCCCCCCCCAAAAAAAGAAGGTATTGTGAGGTATCATTGATTTGGTTCTGACTCATAGTGACACGCTTAAAACACAACAGTTAAAGAGGTGCACAAAATGAGATTATAAGAAAGAGCTTGGAAATGTGAATGAAAAAATAGTCAATAACACTTGAGAAAAACTCTAAAACTGATATTTAAGATATTTACATAGTGCTCCTTCTTTTTTCTTTCCCACATTGTTTCTTGACTGGCATCCTTGCTTGCAATATTCTTTGCTTTTTCCCGAACATGCCGGCTGGGTGATGTATCCTTAACCATCTTTTCGCTGTAGGAGGGATTCCATTTCTATAGAGGTAGGCCTTTTAGACAATGGTCATTGTGTTTGATATTGTAGAAACAGGTGACTGCTTCTCTCTGAGCATTTTATATGAGGGCGTCGTTCTAGAAGCACTATGGAAATATCATGAGTATCAGTTTATTGTGTTTGGAAAACTTCTTCTGAACTTACAGATGCTGTTCTGACAATATTTCTAGCTCTTTGAACATTTTTCCTCCTAATGCCCGCTTGTGGGAGCTTGGGGTGTAGTACAAAGCTAAGATGAACGAAGGCATGTCGCCCTCTGGTTGGCTGGCCCCCTTCCTCTTTGCGTCTTTTGTTTGTTGAACGAAGTAACAAACGTCAAACCTCAAACAGAACCCACTGTCTGTTCCCACTCTATAGGACAGGGAAGAGCTGCCTCCGGGTGTGTCCGCAAATGCCAGGGAAAGAAAACTGTAGAGTTTTCATCAAACGTGAGCTTGATGCAATCAACCGGTAAATAGCACCGGCACAGTTCCATCTAATTGTTTATCCCAAGGGACAGAATGAGCGTGCGGATGAGCCCTTAGACGACGCCATTGGGCAGATGAACCTTAAAAGAGTAAGGAATGTGAATTTGTGATCTCCCTGTTGGGCAGGTTGCCCACCTGAGGGAGAACCGTGATTGCCGGTTCCATTTTAAGAATCAGTCCACCGAACTCTGCAAAGAATAAGGTACTGGCGTGGTCAAACCAGGGTGAACCGGCTGCATCCCACCATGGACCGTCAGTTACACGCCTGCATTCTGGCATGGCTGCTATGAGTGGCTAGCACAAGTTCTGAATGCGTTCTGGGGATGACTTCACAACTTTTCTTAATATGCTCAAGCCGTGGAATTTTGTTTTATTTATTTTATTTTTTTATTTTTGTAGCATCACGCCCCTGGTGGCAGTAGGAAACCCAGCCTTGCTCCTGGAGAGCTGCTGCTGGATTTGAACTGTCAACCCTGTGGGCTGCAGCCCTGCACACTACCACTAGGCCACCAAGGCTCAGCCCTTTGTTTTTTTCTCCAGGAGCTGGTGAAGTTTTTATTCAATCCACAGAAGTAAAAACCATATTGTAAGGGACAGGGGTCAGGGCCTCCAGGGAGTCTAGGGGGATAGGGTGGGGGCAGGACAGAGCCACGCCCACCATCGGGGCACCTGTTTCGGAGGCCATCGCTGGGGCCCCCAGGCAACTCCAGGACCTCCAGGCCAGCACTCAAGCCATGGAATTTTATACAGTCCATGAAGTATGTGTCTGTTAAATGTTTTTGCTTAACTCTATTAAAAAAATAATTTATGGGGGGCTCGTACACTTTATTTTATTTTTTAAGAGCTAGCATTGGAGAATTGGTTTCTGAACTCAGCCTGAGTTTTTTGTTTTTGAACATCTGTAGGTCTATGGACATTCAGGATCATGGTAATGTTTTAACTATCTCTTGCTGTTTAACTATTTACCCCCAAATGTAGTAGGTTAGCACAATGCATACTGATTTTGCTCTCTCTCACAGTTTCTGTGGTCACCACACTGCTTCAGAAGCAGCTTGGGTGGGCAGTGCTGGCCTAGATTCCAGTGATCTGAAGGCGTGACCCTCCTTACCCATTTACTGCCCGGCGGTAAGCACTGACCGTGGGCAGGAGTCACGTGGCTCTCCCCGCGGGCTGGCGGAGTGCCCTCATGATACGTGGCTGGCTTCCCCCTGAATGAATGATCCACGAGAGAGCAGAGGGGAAGCAGCAATGTCCATAAGGACCCAATCTTGGAAAGCACACCTCCTCATTCCTGGAGGATCCCTTTAGTTATACAGGCCAGCCCTCTGTCTGCGTGGTGGTAAGAGACTGCATCCACCCCGGTACCAAAAGGTAAGGCTTCTCCAAGGCACCTGGGAACCCCTTTACCATCAGCAGCCCTCTGCCCCCTCCCACCCCCATACACACAAAATACACTCAAGCCTCCTCCCCAAAGTCTCGTCTCCTCATCGAATTAGCTTGAAGTCTGGTGTCCGGTCCTCTGAAATAGGCCCAGACCCAGCTGAGGCCCTCTGGCTCAGCGCCGTAGGTACAGCTCCTGCATACCTTTCCTCTTGCACCTGGAGACCCTGCTTAAGCACTCAGCAGATGATGCTGAGGCAACATGGGAGAATCGCTTTAGAGACTATTTTCCGCAACAGGAAGAAATGGCAGGTACGAAGGAGTCTACCGGATGGCGGTGAGTCAGACTTGATTTGTTGGCAGTTAGTTTTGTTTGTTTTGGTATAGCTGTGTGACATAGCGCGTTCCAAGACACGGTGCTTTCTTCAAAGAGGAAAGAAACCTTCCTTTGGCGGTGTATGTGGGTTGGGTCTCTGAAAAGAGCGGCCCGGCCTGCTTCCCGGTCTTGATGAGGGCCCCGGGCAGCAGGCATGAGACGGGATGGTCTGAGTGGGGCTGAGGTGCTCGCACACCTGCCTGCTACGTGTGTGTGGCTGCGGGCTGGAGGACCTGTCCCCTGGCCCTCCCTGGCATCCTCACAGCACGGCAGCGCGAGGCTCTTCCGAGGGGGGCGGCAGCTGAGCGAGAGAAAGCAAAACATCTTTTCTTATTTACTCTCGGGAGTCACATTCTGTCACTTCTGCCTGCGTCGATTAGAACTGAATTCCCGAGTTCCACCCACATTCGAGGGGGGATGATTCAGCCTCCCTGTGTGGAAGCGGGGGGTGTGCCACACAACGAGTGGACGTATTTTTAAACCACAACAAGGAGTAGCTCCCTCTTGCCAGGAGGGTGTGTCACCGGTGCAGTGAACCACCGTCTTCTTTTTACACCGGGCCTTCCTGACTCTGGGCGTGCCGTTCGTTCTGCCCGGAGGTTTTGCGATTGTGAGTTTTGGATTGTGACAGATTTCATAGATGCAAGCTTGAAGGGCTTGCCTAATGGACTATGCGGTCCCTCTCCTGAGAACTGCACGGTGGTCTCAGCAGTGGGGACCCGGAGAGCCGGGACCGGTCTCCCGGCCCACAGAGGAGAGGCCAGCGGCTGCAGGACACTCACAAGCTGAGAGAGCCACATGCCTACTGACAAGAGGGTGGCTGGCAGAGTGGTATGCCTCTGAGCGCTTGACCGGTGGGGCCAAAAGAGGTGTCGCATTTGCCTGAGTGGGTCCAGTGGCCGGGACTGGGTGTGAGTGGGGACTGGTGGCAGAGGTCTCCCCGTGATCTGCCGGCTGGCAGGGCGAGAAACAGCAGAGAAGGATCTCCGTAGGATGGATTGACACAGGGCCTGCAACCATGAGTTCAAAGGCAGCCGACAGGAAAATGGAGCGGCACCTGGCTCAGAGCGGGGGTGAGGCGGTAGTACCGCTCTTCTTGGTAGTACCAAACTTCATCCAGCCAATTCTGAGGCTCACAGTGACCCTAGTGGCTTTCCGCGTCTGTAACTCCTTAAGGGAACAGAAACTGTGGGACGAAGACAGAACTTTTCCACAATTATTATACTCCAAATATGAAGCAAACTATTTACCAGCATTTGGTGTGGAAGTTGTTAGCTCTCCCTAAAGGCTCTTCTGTTGTCTCACTACAGAGCTGACTCCCCTGCTGTTAGGATGATGGCTCCCTTCCTTTTGAAGCCTGTGGGCGAATTCAGATGCTGATGTTAATGATCTCCAGCCTAACCTGTTTAGCCACATCCAGGAGTCTGGGGTCTGTCTTGTCACATGGGGCCCTGATAGCTCTTTTTCCTATAATGCGAGCATATGGCACAGACCCCTTTCTGTGATGTATGCCTTTGCCTGTATTTAGGGGCCTGGCTTGGCTCCAGAGGGTATATAGGGATGGGTCGTAAGATAGAGGCTCTCTACTTCCTGCCTCTCCCTCATCATGTAATCCCTTCCCCCACTCTCTCTCCTGCCTCTCTCTCCACGTGGACCATCCAGCTGGGCGGAGGTGAGCATGTACCATGAAAGGATATATGTGTAACTATTATTGTTCTTTTCTCTCTCTCTCTCTCTCATGATCTCTATAGCATTGTTATGATAAATAATAACTATTGCTGCACAACCCTCGCTGTGAGTAAATCAGAGGCTGGCCACCTTCTGAGAAGAAAGCCTCATCTTCCTCCCATGAAGTGGCTGCTGGGTGTGACCTGCTGACCTGGTAGTGAGTGACCCAGTTCATCATCCACTATGCCACCAAGGCTACTTGCATTGTGAACACAGAGCAAAGCAGGGCAATGACTAAGGAAGATAAGGTCGTCGATGCGTGTTAAAAAAAAACCAACCCAAACCCACTGCCACGGACTCGATCTCAGAGGTTGGCAGGTTTGAACCTCTGACCTTGAGGTGAGCAGTCTGACAGTGTGATCAGGGCTCCTGACAGCCATGCTGTTGGAGAAGAAGCTGTCCCAGACTTTCAGAAAACAAAACCCAAGTCGATCTCACAAGAAGCGCAGCCAGACCATCCCTTCCAACCGAGAGTGGTGCAACTTTGTCTCCCTATTTTGGACGTGTGATCAGGAGGGAGCAGTCCCTCAGAAGGACGCGTGGACAGGTAGAGGGTGCGTGATAAAGGGGAAGACAGCAGGAGGAGCAGACCTTGGCGTGTAAATGACGGCCCCAAACAGAGGCACAGGAAGGCTAGTGTTTCCTGTGACTGTCACTTGCTCTGGTGTCAGTTTGAGGGTGAAGAGTGTAGGGGTGGAGTCTAGCCTGTCAATCTGGAGACAGCCAATGAGAACTCTCTGTGGGCGTGGCCTCCTCTTGGGAATTCTGGGAACTTGGAGGTGGAGACACTGTTTCTCTCTACTCAATTCTTCGGAGATTTTCTACTGGCTACACTGGCTTGGAAACACTCGACTGACAAGACTGACTCCCTGTGAGACCTCCCTGAGGAGAAGCCACATGGACCTCCCCTGGTACGGCCAGAAACCTGCACCTGGAGAAGCCACGTGGAGACCCCTGCCCGGGATGAGATGCTCACACCGCCACGGACTTTGCACCCACCGACCCGGGATCCTCCTGCATTCAGCATCATTGCATGTGTCTCGTGAGTCTGAAGAGGACTTTAACATTGCTGTCGGAACTATCAGCTAATCTTGGACTCATGACCTTGGACTGGACTGGGTTGGGGTGTTTTCTTAACATACTGTTGCTTGTGTAGATAAAGCTTTTTTTTTTTTTTTTGCATCACTGCTCTCCGGTGATGGGAGTAGGAGGCCCAGCCCCGCTGCTGGAATCGAACCTCCGTCCCAGTGGGCCGCAGTCCCGCGCACAACCACTACACCACCGGGGCTCAGCCCCAAAGCTCTTTCTTATACACGTAAGTTTCTCTGGATTTGTCTCTCTAGCCCATCCAGGCTCACAGTCTGTGAGACAGGAACATCTTAACGACGCCTAACGATCGCAATCTACTCAACTGCCCTGTGTGCTACCAACCCTACACGAGCTCAGCGGTTCTCAACCTGTGGGGCGCGACCCCTGAGGGGGGCCAACGGCCTTTCACGGGGTCACCTGAGACCTTTGAAAACACAGGTCCCCTCACACGCAGCTATGCCCGCATGTGAGGACCCGGTGTGAAGCCTGTGACCCGCGCTAGACCGTGCTTTAAGACAAAATTTCATTTGTCACTAGAAATAAATATTTCCTAATATATAATTACATCTTGTTTTTGTGATGAATCGTTATGCTTTAATTGCGGTCCATTGGTAACAATCAAAGAGAACATACCAGATCTTTACCCAATGACTCATAACAGTAGCAAAATGACAGCTATGAAGTAACAATGAAAATAATTGTATGGCTGGGGGTCACCACCCTGTGAGGCACTGGTTGACAGGGTGGAGAGCCCCTGCCCTAGAGGAAGCTGGTGCACAGACAAGGTAAACACATGCTACGAGAGCCAAGCTCAGAGTCCTTGTTCTCTACCACGACATCATAGTCCTCTCCCCGCCCCCTGCCAGGCATTAGGAGTCACATTAAAAAAATAACTAAATAGGGCCGAGCCCCGGTGGCGTAGTGGTTGTGCGCAGGACTGCGGCCCACTGGGACGGAGGTTCAATTCCAGCAGTGGGGCTGGGCCTCCTACTCCCACCACCGGAGAGCAGTGATGCCCCCCCCACCCAAAAAAAAAAAAAAACTAAATAAAGATAGATAAAACGAAGAAGGTGAGGGATCTTTAAGTCATGTCCTATAAGAAACTGTGTCCCACCCAAGGTCCTATGGGGACAACAGTGGAGCAGCAGGGGGAGCAGAGCGTTGAGTTCCAGGGAGTGTCAAGGATAGACTTTGGGGCCAGGGTATGGCACCCCATTGGTCTCAACCGGGGCACACTCTTGGAGGTCAACGTACAGACCTTGAACTATTTACAGGTTTTTCTTTGGTAAATAAATGCCATTATTTTTATTTTTTTACTTCTGTATTTTTTCTGGATAATGTTTTTTTTTTTTTTATCGTTGTCATCGTTTTGTTTTCTTTTGTCACTTCATCTTGGGATGTCTTTTTTTTGGGGAGGGATACATATTATTATCTCTGCAAATCTATCTAAATGAACAGTCTGGAAGAGATAACATGGGACTGATTCCGGAGGGACAGGGGAGATGGGGAGGTGGGGAAAGAGGTGGTGACGACCAACCCAGTGATAAGGGAACAACAAGAGATTCAAAATCAGTGACAAGGTGGGTGTGAGAGGCCTGATAGGGGTGGATTGAGAGTAATGTAACAGAGAGAAATCACTGAAACCCAAAGGAAGGCTGAGCATGACAGTGGGACAAGAGGAAAGTAAAAGTAAATAGAGGAAAGAACTGGGAGGCAAAGGGCATTGGTAGAGGTCTAAATGCAGGCATGCACATAGGTAAATATATTTATATATGATGATGGGGACATAGATCTAAGTGCATATACTTATAGGGTTAGTATTAAGACAGCAGATGGGCATTGGAGCTCCACTCAAGTACTTCCTCAGTGCAAGAACACTTTGTTCTATTGAACTTGGCATTCCATGATGCTCACCTTCCTGACACAATCACTGAAGACAAATGTGAACATAAGCAAAAGTGGTGAAGAAAGTTGATGGTGTCCAGCTATCAAATGATGTAGCATCTGAGGTCTTAAAGGCTTAAAAGTAAAGAAGCGGCCATCTTGCTCAGAAGCAACAAAGCCCACATGGGAGAAGCACAACAGCCTGTGTGACCACGAGGTGTTGAAGGGATCAGGTATCACACATCAAAGAACTAAAAATTACATCATTATAAATGAGTGGGAGTACAGATTGGGGACCCAAAGGCTATTAGTAAGTGAAGCGACATCCTCTTACAGAAGGGTCACGGGAAGGAGACGAGCCAGTCAGGGTACAGTGTAGCAGCAAAGAAATATGAAATTTTCCTCTAATTCTTTTTTTTTAATTTAATTTTTTTTTTTAGTTTTTTGGGCCTCACTGCTCTCGGGTGGTGGGAGTAGAAGGCGCAGCCCCACTGCTGGAATTGAACCTCCATCCCAGTGGGCCGCAGTCCCGCGCACAACCACTACGCCACCGGGGCTCAGCCCTCCTCTAATTCTTAAATGCTACCTTTCCCACCCCCCACCCCCCACCCCCCCGCCCGATTATCCTGAACCTATTTGTGTCTTACAAACCCAGCTAGACCAGAGGATGTACACTGGGAGTGTACCTAGGAACCGGAAACATGGGGAATCCAGGACAGATGATCCCTTCAGGTCCAGTGGTGAGAGTGGTGATTTGGGGAGGGTGGAGGGAAGGTGAAGTAGAAAGGGGGAACAGCTTATAAGGATCTACATATAACCCTCCCTGGGGTACGAACAACAGGGAAGTGGGTGAAGGGAGACATTGGACAGTATAGGATATGACAAAATAATAATAATTTATAAATTATTGAGGGTTCGGCTGAGCCCCGGTGGCGTAGTGGTTGTGCGCGGGACTGCGGCCCACTGGGATGGAGGTTCATGGGCCTCCTACTCCCACCACCTGAGGGCAGTGATGCCTAAAAAAAAAAAAAAAATTATTGAGGGTTCATGGGGAAGTGGAGTAAGGGGAGGGGGAATATGGAGAGCTGATACCAGGGGCTTAAGTGGGAAGAAAATGTTTTGAGAATGATGATGGCAGCAAGTGTACAAATGTGCTTTGCATACAATGGGTGGATGTCTGGATGTGATGGGAGTTGTATGAACCCCCAATAAAATGATTTTAAAAAAAGAAAGAAAGAAATGGCGTCCAGAACTGAGACGCTCTGTGTTGTTCTGGACTCTTTCCTCTTTGCGTTGAGGTCAAAGGAAAGTCAGAGAATGACGTGAACTGGAAGACCGAGTAAGAACTCCACCATCTCCAGGAAAAACTGCCCCAACTTGCACCGGCACAAACGTACAGAAGCGATCGGAGGAAGATGGGCGCTTTCTGGGGGAACTAGAGTAATTTTGGATGGAAGAAAAGGCCCAGCTTTGGGGAGACAGTCCATTCAGAAAAACTAGATTCAAATTTGTGAAGAGCTCTTGTGTGAAACAAAAAATTGTTTTTTCTGTAAAGTCCAAAGGGCAGAAACTGCCTCTAACAGAGCAAATAAAGCATGCCAGTCTACTTCCTGCTTGAGATATCGAGGCTGAGAGGACACAGAGGGCTGTTGCTGAGGGACACCTGGTCAGGCCTACATGCAGGCCACTTGTCAGCGCTGAGGCAGGGCTCCAGGGTGACTGTGTCGCCCAGAAGGAACCCTGGTGGCGTAGTGGTTATGCACTGGACTGAGATCTACGGAGGTCAGCAGTTCAAAACCATCAGTCACCCCTGGGGAGAAAGATGAGGGCTTCCTACCCCCATAAAATGTTAATAGACTTGGAAACTCACAGGGAGGGGTCCACCCTGTTCTTTTAGGGTCACAGAGTTGGTGGTGAGGTTTCTGAGGTTTGGAAGGTCACAGAAGACAAAGGCCAAGAGCTTCTAGAAGCAAAGGCAGAGAAAGAAAGAGCATGGGGCGAGAAGGAAAGGGGTCATGTGGGCTTTCTAGAGAGGACTGTCGGTTGTCCAGGCCCAGGTGGGGTGCAGAGA
Source organism: Nesogale talazaci (assembly GCA_004026705.1). NCBI lineage: Eukaryota > Metazoa > Chordata > Mammalia > Afrosoricida > Tenrecidae > Nesogale > Nesogale talazaci. The sequence continues at coordinate 9,421 of PVJH01032391.1, read as the reverse complement.
GAAAGGCTGGCTTAAAAGGAAATAAGAAAAAAGGAATGACCAGTGAAGCAATGTAGCTAGTTGAAAGACCAAGCAAAATAGTGTATGATATGTGAGTCATCTGCTAATAAAACTGTTTTTTAAAAAAGACAGACCCTTTGGCCTGGCTTGAGAGGAAAGGGGGAGGTGGTGGGTGTTATTTGAGACAAGAAAATCCAGAGACAGCACATCAAAATGGGGGAGACCCTGGAGGGGAAGGAGCTTTGCAGCCTGTAACTCTAATCTAAGGAGCCTTGATGGCATGGAGAAGTGCGGGGCTGCTAGCGCTCTTGGCAGTTCAAAGCCCCCAGGGGCTCCGTGAGAGAAAGAAGAGGCTCTGTGCTCCCGTCAAGAGGTACAGCCTAGGAGGACAGGGCCCACCAGGTGGCCGAACTGGAGTGAGCTCCATGGCAGCTGTAGTACCAGCCTCCAGTTCGCCTCCAGTTCCAGTAGATTCTTCTTCTTCTTTTTTTTCATTTTGACCAATGGATTCTTTTTTTTTTTTTTTTTTAGGTATCACTGCTCTCCGGTGGTGGGAGTAGGAGGCCCAGCCCCACTGCTGGAATTGAACCTCCGTCCCAGTGGGCCGCAGTCCCGCGCACAACCACTACGCCACCGGGGCTCAGCCCTGACCAATGGATTCTTATCATGGGTGATCTCTGCAAAAGGTTGGAGGCTTGCCCGCACCTCGGTACCTCGCAAGAAAGGCCTGGCCATCGACTCCAGGAAAAGTCAGCCCTTGAGAACTCTGTGGAGTCCCGCTCCACTACACCATCCATGGGGTTCTCACGAGAAGGACTCTACGGAGGCCACAGAGATGACTGTGAAGTCGGCACCCACACGGCATTCCGTGGATCCTATGGGCTATCCAGGTTAGTATATATGTGTCAGTACATATGTGTCATGACACCCTACTCAACAGATGGGCGTCCCGCTGGCATGGTGGTCATGCATTGGCAGCGAAGCCCCAGATCAGCTCTTTGGGAACACCCATAAAGAACCACAGTCTTAGACACCGACAGGGGCAGTTCTGTCTTGTTTTCTAGCAGTGGTTCTCAACCTGTGGGTTGCGACCCCTAGGGGGGTTGTCGGACGACCCTCTTACAGGGATCGCCTAAGGCCATCGGAAAATACAAGCATATTTCACAATATTTTTCAGTATTTCACAATATTTCACAGTATTTCTCAATATTTCACAATAATTAGTGTTTTGTGATTATCCACCATGCTTTATGTATGTTTAGTTATGTTCAACCTGTAACAATGAAAAATCCTCCTGCGTACCAGTTCTTTACATGACGATTCATGACAGTTGCAAAATTACAGTTGTGAAGTAGCAACGAAAATAATTTTATAGCTGGGAGTCACCACAGCACGAGGGACTATATTAAAGGGTGGAGGCATTAGGAAGGTTGAGAACCCCGTTTTTTTAGTGCCGTCATGAGTAGGAATCGACTCGATGGCAGTCTTCCAGTTTCATATTGAGTTTCATATTACTGTCGATTCACTCTCAGCGAGCAGCTGGCAGCCAGTATCCCTTTCCCTCACGCCTGAGCAAAGCTTCGACAGCACGGGCACGATCTCCCCACGGCGCTGCTGCGCAGCCTTCTTGGGTGCGGGCAGTATTTCGGCACTACACCTGCAGCCATTTTAAATGCCCCCCTCCAAGAATGTGCTTCAGAGGACAGCACTGGGGCTACCGCTTGGGGAGAGGGGTGTGTGGGATTAGAGCACACGGGAGAAGCACAAAGGGATGGAGAGAGGGGAGAGGGCATCCTGGCCCACCGAGCCCCCAGGATGATGTGCTTACTTGCAGCAGCAATGCCCAGGAGCACCGTAGGGCTGCCCCACCACGGGGCCTGGGCAATCTCAGGGAACCAGGACGCTGCAGGGGACAGCTCTGGAGACACAGTACGGGAATAGTGCACAGTCTGACCCCATCACGCTGGGGCGCGGCACTGAGGGCAGGCAGCAGAGCAACAGGGGGAGCAGAGTGAAGAAATGGGGGTGGGGAATACCCAAAATTGATTTTGGGAGACAGAGGGGGGCATCCATCAGATTCCAGGGGAAAACCCTGGTAAAAGTCAGCAAACAGTCCTTGAACCATTTACAGGCTTTTCTACTGTTGTCAGGGGCTTTCTTTTCCTCATTGCTATGGTGTGTTTGTTTTGTGTTGTTGTTATTGTTTTGTTGTTTTTTGCTTCTTTTGTTGTTTTATTTGGCTTTGACTATTTTTTGCACTTATTAATGTATCTCCATGTCTATCTAGATAAGATAGGCAGGATAAATAATTTGGAGATTAAGAGAATGGGGCCAATGGTTTTTTGGGGGGAGGGGGATACTGGAGAAGGGGAGTTGGAAGAAAGGAAGGTGTGGGGGGAACAAGGGAACAACAATTGAACTACAATCAATGTAAAGACGGTTGTAGGATGCCTAGTGGGGCTTAATCAAGGGCAATGTACCAGCGAGGGATTACTAAACCCAATGAAGGCTGAACATGATGGTGGGACAAGAGGAAAGTAAAAGGAAATCAAGGAAGAACCAGGAGGCAAAGGACATCTATAGAGGCCTAAATACGGGAATGTACACACACATACACACACACATGCACACACACACTAGAGAGGAATAGAACTATGTACTCTATATGTTAAAAATTAAGGTTGCAGATGGACATTGGGCCTTTATTCAAGTACTCCCTTAACACAAGAACATTTTGTTCTAATATTCCGACATTTTGTGATGCTCACCTTCCTGACAAGATCAAAATGGGTGCATAAGCAAATGTGGTGAAGAAAGTTGATGGTGCCTGGCTTTCGAAAGATATAGTGTCTGTGGTCTCAAAGTCTTTTTTTTGTGTGTGTGGCATCTCTGCCCTGGGGAGTAGGAAGCCTAGCCTTGCTCCTGGAGAGCTGCTGCTGGATTTGAACTGTCAACCCTATGGGCCGCAGTCCCGCACACAACTACTAGGCCACCAGGGATCAGCCAGGTCTTAACGGCTTGAAGATAGAAAAGTGACCATCTAGTTCAGAGGCAACAAAGTCCACGTGGAAGAAGCACACCAGACTGTGTGACCATAAGATGCTGATGTGATCAGGTTTCAGGCATCCAAGACCCAGAACAAAACCATACCCCAGGTGAATGGGTGGGAGGAGGGGCATGGAGTGGAGACCCAATGCCCATTTGTAGACAATTGAACACCCCCTTCCATAGGGGTCACAGGGAAGAGATGAACCAGTCAGGGTGCAGTATAGCACCGATGAAACACACAACTTTCCTCTAGTTCTTTTTTTTTTTTTTTTTTTTTAGGCATCACTGCCTTCAGGTGGTGGGAGTAGGAGGCCCAACCTTTGCTCCTGGGAGCCGGAATTGAACCTCCATCCCAGTGGACCACAGTCCTGCGCACAACCACTACGCCACCGGGGCTCAGCCCTTTCCTCTAGTTCTTTGGTGCTCCTTCCCCCACTCTCATGATCTTAATTCTACCTTACAAAATGAATTAGACCAGAGCATGCACACTGCTACAGATAAGAGCCCACAACACAGGGAATCCAGGCTAGATAAACCCCTCAGGACCAACCAACAAGGAGATTAGCGAAACCAGGAGGATTAGGGAAGGATGGGGGGAGAAAAGGGGAACCCATTACAAGGATCAATATAGAACCCCCTCTCAAGGGGATGAATAACAGAAAAGTGGGTGAGGGGCGATGGAGGACAATGGAAAATATGAAAATAATAATCTGTAACTTATGAGGAGTTCGTGCAGGAGGGTGGGGGGGAGGGAGCGGGAAGAAACGGGAGCTGATATCAGGGGCTCAAGTGGGAGGAAAATGCTTGGAAAATGATGATGGCCATGTGCTTGGCACAAATGGATGCATGTGTGGATTGTGATAGGAGTTCTAGGAGCCCCCAAGAAAATTATTTTCTTAAAAAAGCAAATCATGATGGCAGCATATGTGCAAATGTGCTTGACGCACTGGATGAATGTATGGATTGTGAGAAGAGATGTAGGACCCTACAGTAAAAGTATTTAAAGCAATACATAGATAAAGAATAAATGCAGAGCCTCCTCCATCAAGCATAGACACACTTGGAAGGTGAAGGTCAATAGATTGTGGGACATATCAAGTGTGCTCACCGGATTTTTAAACAAACACCACAACGATGGCCTCTCTGACCGTAAGAATGGCTGACACTGGTCCCGGGAAGGGGGTCAGGGTGTAGTCAGAGACCTCCCGAGGGCAGAGGCTGGGACTATCTCATTCTTAGAGAAAGCAGACAGTGAGCTCTGCTTGCCTCGGCCAGGGAAAGCTCTGTGAGCATTCTGAAGTCCAGGAGTGGGCCCTACCTACACAGGGGTCCCAGGACTCAGGCATTCTGGTAGGGTGCACAAATGCCTGGGGCGTCCATAAAGCCGGCAGGGTGAGGACTTGCAGAAGTCCCGAGAAGGCAACATCCAGCTTCCTCCTGGCTGCACCCTCAGACCTGCACCCCTCCTCTCCCTTCCCTGGGGTTATTTGAGGGCTGTCCACCCCCACCCTCCCCCCACCCTCCCCGGTGAGGACAGCGGACGGAAATTCTGACTTGGCCTCTCTAAAGCCGGAAGGCTAAGAACAGCCTGTCTCGCCGAGGGTCCCACCCCCTTAAGTACAGGTGTCCAGGCTGGACCCAAGGAAGGTGGAGAAGGGAAGGGACACGCCGCTAGGATGCCCGCCGCCTCTCACCCGGCCCTGGGCTCGGGTTGCAGTCCCGATACCCAACACCAGGGGGCGAGAACATCTTGCAAACCCTGCCCAGGTCTGAGGTAGGAGGCGAGCTCTGAGCCACAGAAAGTGGGGTGGCTGTTGCCCAGAGCTCCTCCTCTTCCTCCTCCTCCCTGAGCACTTAGATGCAGCCTTGGGCTGGAATATGGCTTCTGGCCCATAGGTCGGGAGAGCGGGGGAGAAAGTTGGGGACCATCTGGCATAGGAGCACGAGGTGAAGAGACCACCTGACTGCTCCTCCCCACCCCCCATGTCAGAGTGCAGATGCTGGCCAGCCCGGGAATGCTATTTTTTGGAGAAGACCCAGGTCAGCGCAGCTTAATCCCAGCCACTCCCAGGTGCAGGGATTGCTGGGGGCGGCATGCTGGCCGTGGGAAGAAAGGGTGGGACCTGCAGGGCCTAGGCAGGGGCTCTGGAATGCAGTGCTCCTGACCCCCAAGCATTATTCTTCCCTTTGTGAACCTTCGAAAGACGGGCTCGAAGTTGGTGAAATGTACTAAGCTTAAGGGAACGGCTGGAGGTTCTTTCCTTCTTTCTCTTTTTAAATCATTTTATTGAGGCCTCATACAACTCCCACCACGAGCGATAGCTACGTCAGGGGGAGAGTCTTTCTTGCTGGCGGCCTTTCACACGTGGCTGTCTCTGGGATCTTTGTCCTGGCATGTCAAGGTTCACGAGCACTGCCTTTCTCTCACCTCCTGGCACCTTTTGTAAGTTAACAGAGGACCATCGTTTCTCCGCCTTTTGGTTAAGATCAAGTGTAGTCAAGAGAGGAGTGACGGACGACTGTCCCTGTGGCGATCTTAGGGGCCACCGGGATTCTTGCAGGGAACCACACAGTCATTGTCTTAGAGGGCTGGTCAGCTCCCAGAACCCCAGAAGGCATTCTTGGGCCCAGGAAGGACTGCCAGGGAAACCATGCTCTGAGCAGGGCGCCACCAGGCGCTGAATGGGCGGGAGGGCATGCCGGGAATTGGTGTGTCTGGCCCCACATTGCGTGTCTCTGGAAGCTGAGGCGAAGGGTGGCGCCTTTGGCCGCAGACAGAGGGAACTGGAGCCTGTCGGGTGCTTGTGAATCGGCTAGGCCTTTCGGAGAAGGCCCTGGTCTTTTCCTGATTAAGGTCAGCCTGGTCTTACCCCACCCAGACCCTATCCTACCCCAAGTCAAGGAAATGCCCTTCTGGGGAAAGCGGCTGAATAAGCAGGATGTGAGCCATTGGTAAGACAGCTCCCAGGTCTGGCCTGTGCCCTGAATCACTGTGGCACACCAGCACCGAAGCCCTCTCGTCAGTCCACTCCACTCTGGTCGCCTTCTAGTCCTCTGTTGCCCCGCCTTACCCAGGGGTAGGGGTGGGGGGTGGGGATCTCATCTCTCTCTCCCCCTGCTAAGGCCTGGATGCCCTCCGTGACAGATGCATCAAGGGACTGGGGGAGCTGGCCACAGTGTGGAGGCAGAGGAAGCTGCTCCCCTGGGATGTGCCGCCAGGCCTGGCCTGGGGTGCTGGAGCCTTCTCTGGAAGTTCTGGGGCCGGGATGTGTGGCAGGGGAGGACAAAGGGGGCTGGGCCTGGCTGGCCTGAAGGGAGCTCTGCCAGTGGCCCTGGGCCAGGGTGGAAAGTATGTGTGAGCTCATTTGGAAGGTGGCCTCTGGCCAGTCGGCCTGCCTCCTTTCCAGGGCTGACTGCCCAACCCCCTCCCAGACAGCCCTTGCGCCTCCCCCATCTCTCTGCTCTAGAGGAGGAAGGCAGGAGCCCCTGGAGGTGAGGGTAGGAGTGCAGGAGGTGGTCCTAGAAGGAGATGACATCAGGCTGGGGCTTGTGGGAATGGAAGGTGTCCATGGGGTAGCGGGATACGGGAACAGACGTTACTGGGGTTTCCTGGAGGCCTTGGGGAATGGCTGTGCCCCCACAAGCCTCCCCGTCGGGCCTCTTGAGATTGTTTTCCCCCTGAACCCCACTCCTAGGGGCTGCCATCATCCCCCCTCAGTTCCTTTGGCTTGAGTCTGCCCGTTCCTCCTTCTCTCAGAGTACCTGCTCCTGGCTTCAAGGTGGGGAGCCACAGAGGGAGAGAGGGCTGCCCGCCACCACCTCCCACCCCCACCCCAAACCCAGAGCGCAGCAGGCCACAGTGCCGTGAACAAGAGATTCCCCTCATACCAGCTACAGAGGATCTGCACTGCAAGAGAAACTCAAGAGACCTTTCATTTCAGAATCTGTCCATATAAGGAAATTGATGCATGTACATGTGTATAGACATACATACACATATATACATATATATATCTCCTTGTCTACGTAGGTCTCTCTCTCTTTCTCCTTGTCTATATTACACACACAGGCACACCCTCACGCATCAGACAGATCTTGGTTTGAATTTTGGACCTAAAACAAGCTGACAGGCTGTGTGACCTTGAGCAAGTCATCTACCTTTTGGGGCCTGCATTGTTTCCTCATCTGTCAAATGGGCAATCTCAGTGCCCGTGTCCTTGGGTGTTCTGTTTGGGAGCTCCTTCCCTCAGCAGGAAGGGGAAGTCGTGTCACGCAGGGGGGACGAGAACCAGAGGGTCAACTCTAGGGTGAAGGGCTCCAGGGAAGGCACAGTGACAGTGAAGGACAGACAGAACCAGCCAGGTGGGGTCAGTCTGCTTAATCTTCTCTGCGCTGCAACACCGGGTCCCTGTGAGATCTCCCTGCAACACTCCCTCATCCTGCTGACGCAGCACCTGGCTGGCAGCCCTGCAAGTGTGACCCTTTAGAGGGTCAGGCGCTGACAAGGGGCTCCGTGGAGTTCCGTCACAGAGGGCCGGGTCCTGGGCCCGCTCAGCCCTCTTCCCGAGGAGGCCAGCCTCTCCTGAGCTCCCTGCTTCCCTGGGTTCTACCCAAGCCTCCTGCAGATTCCCCTTGGCTCCCTCCTGGCTGCTCAACTCACATGTGCTGCTTTCTAATAAAGGAACTTGGAACCACAGAAACTGGGCCAGGCCCAGTGGGCAGAGCTGGGTAGGGCCAGCAAAAGCAGAGTCCGCAGGTCTCCGGGGCCGCGGGCCCTGGGCTCTCCCTCATTGGCCCCAGCCTGGTCCAGGTGATCCCCTCTGATGGGAGACATCACATCACAGAGCTGCCAGCAGCTTCCCTGGCTGCGGTAGGTGGGACAGGTCCCTGGGCCCTCCCACCCCAGGGCCCCCTGCTTTTGGGAACCTCTCCTACCTCTTCCCCTTTGGTCTCTGGTCCTCCCTTCCCCTCTCTCCCCCTTGGCCTCAGAGAGCGTCTTGTGATTCCAGAATCAGGGCCAAACAATTTCCTCGTGACGGGGAAACCGCACTCCAGTCTCGGAGCCCGAGGCTCCCCCTCCTCTTCCCTCTGGCAGTCCCCCCTCCCCAGGCTCCTCCGCGGGCTCCAGCTGTGTTGTGCAGAACTCCCACTGGATAGCATCTGTAATTGTCTCCAGATGTGGCCCACAAAAAAACACAATGGGGCCATGAGCTCATTTTTTTTTTCTTGGAGTTCTGTGCCACCCGCACAGACCCCCCCCCCCCCAACACCCTCGGGGCACCCCCAACAACCCGCTTCCCCGAGCTGGCTTCTCAGGGTGGTGTCCAGCTCCACCGAAACTCTCAGGCCCTGCCAAACAGCTGCTGGCGGGGTTGGTGCAGGAGGCCAGGCCCAGGGTCAGGGTTCCTGGCTGGCAGGAAGGTGGGCATCCCTTCTGCCAAAGCAATCACTCCAACCAGCTCTGAAGAGCACGCAGCTGCACAGACCAAGTGGCCTAGGTGGGGCTCGGCTCCGAGGGACGGCTGCTGGGAGGGGGTCTGGGCCGGAGCCCAGGTCGGGCTGGGCTGAGGCAGGAAAGGGAGGGTGGGAGGGGTGCGGTGAGCAGAGGAGGCCCGTTCTCCTCTGCTGACTCAGCAGCAGAGCCATCCGCCCCCCCAAGCTGTTCCTCGGAAACAGGCCTTGCTATTCTGCCCTTCCCACCCGACCATCCGGCCCTCCTGGGCCATGGGCTTCCTCGGGGCCCCTGTCCTGCCAGGAGGAGGTTACTCTGTATTGGCCCAGGGGCAGGCTCTTCTCCCTTCCCTCCGTCAGGTCCCTTCAGCCCAGGCCTCGGCTGCCCGAGGGCACGGAAATCCCCCATTGGCTCATTGGGACGAATATGGGAACTGAGAGTCTGTGGACAGATCACAGAGCGGGGCAGTGCAGTTTAGGAAGATTTTCCAAGAAGCCTGAATTTGGTCACTTCCTCGTGCCTCGGCAGCCTTGGGTCCCAAGGTTTGGTGGAGAGAGCTGCTGGGCGGTCAGTCACTGCCCTGCCCTCAGTGGGGTGCAACTTCTGGTTCCTAAGCCTTCCATTCCACTCAGAAGAAACGGATCTCTTCAGGAACCCCACCAAAGCCCCACCTCACGGGAGACACCGCTCAGGATGCAGCGCCCCCCTTCCCCCGCACAGAACGGCAGCCACGCACGCCATGTGAGACACGCTTTATTCTTTGTGGAAAGGTTGACAAGGTCAAAAACAGATGTCCCTAGAGGGCACCGACCCAGCCCCGCCCTGCAGGTTCCTGGGGTCAGCTGCCTCTATCCCCCCTCCCGCCCCCTCCCCTCCCCATGCCCCTTTGTTAACAAAAAAGGAACGTTTTGAATGGAATTC
>PVJH01032390.1:0-22694 GCA_004026705.1 Nesogale talazaci | reverse complement strand
TTGATTTCATCAGTCAATGTGGATCTCATACAAGCTTGTTAAGGATATATTTGATGTGTAGCAAGGAAGAAAAATACTAGGTGATGATGATTGCAATCTTTTCACACCCAGCTATTATATCATTGATCTTTCCATCAGCAGACTTTAGTTCTGTTTTTGCTTGTTCCTGTCCCCAAGGGTATATAGAAAGATTTGTAAATTTTCTGAAGTAATAATAATAGTAAAATCTTCATGTACGAGTTTTTCTGATTGCTTGTCTATTTTCCTCACCCAGCCCCATTGTTACTTTATTTAAAACCAGTTTGGCATGACCAGTGGACATCCATGCTGTTTCCTTAGATTCAGCTTCAGTCTAGAATATGACCAAATGAAACATCAAACTCAGGTAAATGAATCTGGCTTTTAATTTCTAACTGCATTTCTCTACTGTGAAACATTGGTGTATTCGCCCGGACCTTACAGGCTCAAACATCTGCTCTTATAGTAGCATACACATTTTATAATTTATTACTAAAATAAGTTTATTATTATTTTTAAAAGGACCTGGGCTTTATTTATTTCTATCAGCTTTTTTATTTACTATTTAATTTTTCTTCCAAAACGTACATACTTGCTATTTTAAAATGTGTTTTATTTTTATTAAAAATGGTTCTAGGATATAATTGATTTGGACCTGATGTCTTCTTTTCATTTCTGGCAGTGAACTTATTTACTATCTTTTAAAATCTTTAACTCTGTTGGTGTCAGGGGTCTTCGAATTGATTGTGTTTCATAGTGACCTTAGTAGGATGAAACTCTTTTTCTGATCTCTGCCACTTTCATAATTTCTGCTATGTTAGAGCCCATTGTTGCAACAAATGTTTAAATCCACCGCCTCATGTACCTTTCCAGATTTCCACTGACCCTTCTTTAGGAACTGATCTCTCTTAATAGCATGTCTTAATAACATGTGAGATGAAGTCTCTCTATCTTTTCTTAAATGGAACATTCTGGTTTTACTTCCTCCAGATAGATCTACTTGATCTTTTGGGGCCCATGAAATATTCAATATTGTATTCCTGCACTGAAACTCACATACATCAACTCTTCTGTCCCTCTAAATCCCTGTCCAGCTTTTGCTCCCACGTGTGAGAAGATTGAACAGTCTTTGGTTTGAGTCAGGCCCACTTTAGTCCTCAAAGTTCTATGATTACTCAGTTTTAGTCATTCTCGTTGAGAGGAGAGATAGAGAAAAAGGTTAATTAAAAAAAAAGGAACTGTGATATCTTCATGAAATGATCACTGAAGATCAGGGTGCTACAGCAAAGTATGGTGAAGAAAGCAGATGGTGCCCGGCTATCAATTGGTATAGTGTCAGGGGTCTTAAAGGCTTGTATTCAAACAAGACGCCATTTAAGTGACACTTCAATCAAATCCACACAGAAGAAGCATACCAGCTTGTGTGATCCAAAGATGACAAGTACAGAATTTGAATATGGTGAGGAGAAAAGCATCAGAGCAAAAATTAAGAGCACTCAATTTGTAGAAGGCTCTGGGAAAGAGTGGGAGCCCTAAGATTAGCTGCAGAATATCTAGTCAGATTAAGCCACTGGTCAATCTGCTCTAGCCACAGGAAGAGTTTTGAACAGCTTTGCTATCAGGCAGAGATCATTGGAATCTTGATTCTGATGGATCAGACTCGACACTTAGTTTATCTCCCTAGAGATACAACTTGCATTTTCTCTGGGTATAAGTATCTCTTACTAGTTCCATGAAAGAAATACTTTCCCTGGCTTTTTGAATGTTTGGGGGATATTTCCCTCCTTCTTACGCATTATTTGTATTTTTGTCTTGATGTTATTTTGTTTGTATCCTTACCATCTTAAAGTGCAATTTTGTTTTTATTGTTTTCTTTTGGATCTGCCACTTGTGAAGCATAGGAGGAGTGGATGCATAATGATAATAACAGATATCAGGGGACATGGGGAGTGCAGGGGTGAGGGTGGATGATAGGGAGGAAAAGGGGATTTGGGGAATAAATCATGAAGAAGGGAGTGGGAGGGAACACTAGAACAGATTGTGATTACATAGCTCATCTTAATGGCAATTTAACCACTGGGGCAGGATACTCTAAAGCTGGTGTCATTGTAAATGGAAAATACACCTGGATGTGATTGAATGATTGAACTATTGGCTTATATGATATGTAACTTATTTGCCAGTAAAACTTCTGGGGGTAAAAAAGGAGTCTAGGAATTGTACTTTCCCACTATTTTCTAATAATAAGCTAATTCTCTCAATTTGTAGATTTAAAACTTCCTCCTTCTTAATACGGTGAACATGATTTTAATGGCCCATATTGTGGTTCTTAACATTTTTCCTACATCTGTGTTTTAATGTAGATTTTATCCTAATGTATTGAATTCATTATCCTATCAGAGTTGATCTGTACATTTCAAACAATTTAGGTTACTGTAGAAATGGTTCAGCTCGGGTGGCAGGTATCTGCGATCACATCAGTTATAGCACAGACTTGCATTTCTCCGTGGATGGTGGTTTTAAGTTTTCAAAGCACTTTTGTGCTTTTTAACTTTTTAAATGCTAAACACTAGACATAGTCATATGATCACATTACACCATAAGTCTAAGTTACTTCCTAGCCAATGAATATGAAAAGGTGATGAGTCAATTACAGATAACTCCTTCCATTTTAAGAACATAGATTATGTATAGGCATGTACCCTATGAGGAACCCTGGGGATGCAAGGGTGAAAGCCCTCACCTGCTGTTGGATAGTTCAAACCCACTAGGTGCCCCATGGGATAGAGATGCGCAGTCTGCTGCTATCAAGATGTGCAGCCTTGGAACCAATACAGAGCAATTCTACTCTGTCCCATAGGGGTTTAATGCATCAGAATGGACTGGAAAACAATGAATCATTTGCAAACAGGGTGTATGGAACTTGATCATGGGGATTGGTTGGTTTTGCCATCCTGATGGGCTTTAAATGAGCCCTCTGATAGACAGGATCTGGGTATCTTGTTGCTTCTAAGAAAGGAGAACCAGGAATAGAGTGCATCCTTTGGACCCTGGGTTCCCTGTTCACTTACATCCAGAAGCTAGAAGTGGCAGCTGCAGAGACAGTAGCACCAGGAGCATAAGCTAGAGTAATGGGCTTCCTGGTCCATAGAGTAAGAATGCTGAGTGGATTTGGGCAGGGGCACACTTGCAGACTCAGTTGATCCAGGGCATTGATTGGGGGTATAATGTTTCCTGCCACAAAGCTAGAGTGGAGTGCCTTCAAACTGAGGCTAAGGGCAGATTGTATTGCCATTTAGGCTCTTATCAACAGCCTTATATGAACTTTGTGACATTGAGCTGGACAGAGGCCAAGGGACTATGAGACTGGGAAGTGTAGGACAAGCGAGAGTTGTGACTAAGGGTATGGGGGAGAAGGGTCTTTCTGGACCCAAATGCTTTATACTGAGCATTTCTGCTCCTGAATTTTAACGTTTCCCTAATTAGCCTCATGGTAGTGAGTCATGACAATGAGTATAGTATTTGAGTTTCTCTGTGACCATTGCAAGGAGCTATTACACCTACCAAAGAAGAAGACAGGGATGTAGGAATGATTGTTGGTGCCAGAATTTGGTGGGGCGGGGTAGGGGGGCGGCAGGAGAACACGGTTTGAGAGTGAATGCATAACTGACCTCTGCATGAGAGGAGTTGGCCTTGGGCTGATGCTGAATTGGATTCTACTCCTCTTTGTTGAGGAAGGAAGTTAGACAAGACTCCCACCCCATTTTTATAGGGCATTTCCATAATTTCTAAGTTGTATTTAGTCTCATAGACTAAGACTAATTAACTTCGGCCTAAATTAAAAAAAGGGCAACCATTTCAATACTAGAGCCACCTGAAAAAATTTTAATTTAATATTTGATTTTTTTAATAGGGTGACCAATTACCCCAGTGTGACTAAAACTACCCAGGCAAACTGAGGCCAGTTAAATACCCTATCTTCCCCACACCCCAGTCCTTTCCTAATAACCCACATTTTACTTAAACTTACATGGTTCACTACCTTCCAACTTTATTCTTACTAGTCTTTCATGCTGATTTGCTTTTTCCAGATACTGCTATTGATTAGTCTGAATGATGTTCTTCTCCTCCCCTTTTCCTTCTCTTTTATGTCCACATACATTCTTCCCTCATGGGCAAGCCACCAAGTCACCACATTTTCTCTTACAGTTCCAATTTTAGTTGAAGGTTACGAATGGTCATTGGGATAGTCGATCTTTACTTTCATTGTGAAATTTATCGTTTTTCTATACCCATGCTCCACAGGTTTGTGTTTTGCATTTGAAATCGAAGCCATGCAAAGAGTTATGTGTTATGATATGATTTTAAAGGCCCTGGCTCTTCACACCAAATCTTTGGAGGAGTAGGGGTCTGATCTCAGCTTTTATACCCATAGCTGTTCACAAAGCAATGGACTCATCATGGGGGCAACAAAGCCCAGGTCCACTTACAGGTTGGCTCCATCCATGGTTTACTAACACATCATTGAACCCAATGATGAAGGATTATGCTGTAGGGATTTATATACCCTAAAGTTCACAAAATAACCATATCCTGTATTGTTTACCACCTGTAAGTGAACTCCGTAATGGTCATGTGTAACTTCCTCATGTTCTACTTTCAGAAATGTGGAGGTCCAAAGAGCTGAAGCAGCTTTTGTAATATTATGAACTCTAGTGGTGGGGTGGAGATGCCTTTCAAGCAGGCATCCTGGCTTCCTCCTCCATTTTCCACCATCATGAGACCAGAAGCTGTGAAGACAAACTAAAACAGAGGTGAATTGCATAGATCTGACCACTGCAGAGTTATGATTGGAGAAAACAATCCAGAAATGATCCATCTCTTCTTCATTTCACCTTTGCATCTTGCAGCGCAAGATGGGAACAAGGAGTCTCAGGGTATTATTCCTGCTTTTTGTTACCCAGGTTTAGCCTATACTCCATGCCTTACTTATCATTCCTTCACACATCCCCTGGAGCATACAATTTTAATCTCTGAATGCTCCACTCTACCTTGGTTCAATACATGTCTAGAAAATATTTACCTAAATTACTAGGCAAAGAAGAGAAGAACATCAGCACCTTAAGATATATAGGGTCCTTCTCCAAATGCCTCTCCCTTTATCCCTGACCCACCCCTGGGTGCCATGCCCTGAGATATCTCTATTTGGCAGAAAACCTCTCAGTATCCATCTCTGCTACTAGGTTGAACACAATATGTTCTGAAAGCTTGACTTCCAGGTCTCCTTGTTTCACAGTTTTCCTATAAGGCACGGAAGGATATATCATCTTTGAAACATTCACGGGAGAAAGTAGACTCTCAAAATTTATTCAGAAGTTGAAACTGTAGCACACCCTTGTGTGCAAATGAGGCTTTGTTTTCAAATAAGTTTAAATTAAAGAAAAGTTACAGCAACATCACAGAGAGTTATCCAAGACTTGTCACCCCCTATACCCTAGCATAAATATTTTACCTCACCATGGTGCACTGGTCAAAATTAAGAAATGAAAGATGGTGAATTGTTGTCAACTCAACTGCAGATTTCATTTGGGTTCCACCAATTGTGTCTCTAATGGCTTTTTTTCTCCCATCTAACTCGGGGATCCAATCCAAGGTCCCTGTTATAGTTAGTCATCATGTCTGAGTCTGTGAAAATGTTGAAGTATTTCTCGTGATCTTCATTTGGAAGAGCACCAGTCAAATGTTTCGTAAAGTATTCCCTCCATTTGGGATTGTCTCATATTTTTTCTCAGGATTCGACTGAAGTGTAGAGTTGGGGGCAAAATGTCCCAGTGTTTCAGTGTCTTTTGGATGCCCTAAGTGATACAGGAGGACATGGATTTAATATTAATGCCCTATGGTCATGTTCACCTTGATCACATGATCAGTTGGTGAAGTTATTGGTCAGGCTTCTTCACTATAAATGTACTGAAGTTCCCCCTCCCCCAAGCTAGTCACTGTTTTAGAAGCAGACCACTAAGCATACAGTTCATCATTTAATAAGATGCAACTACAGTCTCATTCCAACTTCCTAACCCATCTTGAGAACATACCTTTGTAGAGAATGCTTCCCAAATCAGATATCCTTCCATACCTCAAGGGAAAACTCTGAAACAAGCAGTCTGGGAAGTTGAGCCTTTCAGACCATATGGTGCTCAACAAATAGGATGGATAACAGAAGGGTTTGTGCAGCTAGAGATAGCCCGGGGCATGGTACACAGGGCTGTCGTCCAGGGATAAAGGAAGAGGCACTTGGAGAAGGGTTTCAACCTTTCAAGGGAGGGAGAATTGTGCTATCGATAAAAAATTCTGATCTTCTAGCATCTCTGGCTGAAGCTTGAATTCTAGATGATTCCATTTCTAGATGGACCAAATGGATTCTAATAATTCCCCAACCCCCTTTTCAGCAGGTTCTCACTTCCTCTTATTGGAATTTCAGTTTCCTCATATCTGGCTTCCCTTGACAGGCATCAATCCAGTGTCAACCATCTCCATATGGAGAAACAACCTGGCATGCATACTTCCTTATCTGTCCTCTATTTTGGGTTGCCCTGTGGGGTGTGTTAAGTTAGGCAGCTCTTGGTGAGGGAAGACGTTTAGCTTAGGCCTAATAAAAAAAGAGATAGCACAGGACCTCTAATAAATTAATACTTGACAGAATGGATAATGAGAAATTATAATGCAAGCATTTCAACGCGTTTCTCGGGAGATGCAAGTATCTTTGGCATGAAGGTACTTGCGTATTGACCCATTGACAGACATCTCCTGTAGCCCCAGTGCCACAGTGGTTTATGTGTTTGGCTGCAAATGACAAGGTCAGCAGTTTGAAACCCCCAGGCACTGCTCAGAAGAAAGATGAGGCGTTCTCCTCCTGTCAAGATTTTTCATCTCAGAAACCTGGAAACAGGGCTAGCTCTACTCTGCCCCTAAATGATTGCTGAGGGTCAGAGTTGATTTGATAGCGGTAAGCTTTACATTTTCCCAGACATCGTCTAAGAGTGGCACTAGTTACAGCCTCAATATTATTATTTTTGTCACTCGTGGAGAGGAGTAGATATGGACTGCTGCTTTTGTTGCTGTTTGTGATTGAGTCAATCTGACTCCTAGAGACCCTATGGCAATCCTAGAGGACAGAGTCCAACGGAGCCATAGGGTTTCCTTGTCTGAAAATCAGTACAGGTTTTTCTCCTTTGGAATGGCTGATGGGTTTGAACTACCAATTTTTGCTTAACAGTCAAGAGCTATTAACTACGGTATGTGTCAACAGGGCTCCCAAATGTCTTAGTAACGGAAAAATAGGAATATAAGCTCACAGCTAACTTTTTTTTTTAACCTCCTAGAAATAGGATGCTGCAGAAGCAGAAGCTGCTTCCTGAGAGAGTTGCCCTGAACTTGGGACATTCAGAGTCAGACTCCAGTTCTGCATTATGCAGATGATCTCAGCAGGGCCTACATCTTTATCAATGGAGAGTTTTATCTGGGCATGAATTTTGGATTTTCCAAAAAGACAGATTAATTAAACCATAAGTCTTTCCCAATTAGGCTTCTCCCTCATTGGCAAGTATGGTCATGCATTATTTGTAGACAGGGTTTTGAGACGAGCTACCAACAACTCTTCTATATAGTAATTTAGTTAGTGAATTAAAAATACAGTGAGTGACTACAAGTAGCTGATCCAGAAGAACTGCGGAGCTGGGTTGCCATGCATTAGCTTCATTATGCAAATAAGTGTCCCAAGGGAGCCATCTCAAAGACTATTAGCCTCTTTCACCTTTAATAACCTAAGATCTCTGTTCGTGATGTGTGCAGATGAAAATATGTTCTGCCTGTGGGTAAAGGTGTTATTAATGCATAATTCTTAACTTCTCTCTCTCTACACTGGAATTCTATTTCAGCAAATCTCTTGGGTTTGACTCTCAGCGAGATAAAAGTCTGTGAGTTTTGAAGTGGGATCTGTGAATCTCTGTAAATGTAGAGGACCCGGGTACTCTTTGTGAACTGCTGTCTTTATTTGTGAGTCATGCTCCCCTCCCGTGTTGTAGAATTGATATGGTCTGTGTTGCAAACACTCTAATTGGCCCTCCCAGGATTGAAAACTTTTAAATGTGACCCTTTGTTTCTATGTGAAGATGCACTGAAATTGCTAGTTGGTTTCAGACACAGCGAGTGCCTCAGAAAAGGCTGATTCACTCACAGGTAATGATAGTCCGATGTACAAACAGCGTGTGCCTTCATCTGGAAGAAAGTCAGTCATAGCCAGCGTCAGCTCAGAGAAAACATCCCTATTCCTCACTTATAGGTGATTCTGTTATCCAACCTTTCCCATTTATGACACTAGTGAAAAGTCTAAAATCTGGCCATTTGGCACCATGTTGATATGCATTTGTTCGTAAAGAATGCCAATGTGCAAGGCAGGAAGCACACTGGCTAGAAACTGTCAACTTGGTTAGTCCACGATTCTCACTGATTTGGCAATTAAAAACATGAAATCTGGCAGTTGTGTCATGATGTTGTCATCCTCCATTTTGTGATATGATGTGGTCTGCCTCTAGTTTTGCATGAGTCAGTTTTCCATTTGACCTAGCTTTGGAAATCTGTTAAGTGAAAAATCAGAGTGGGTGTGATAGGTTTATTGTGCCAACCTGGCCAATAGGAACATGTGGGATTAATCAAATCACAAGTTGATTGGAGGACAAAGATATAAGTGGCTCTGCAAGGCCCTCCTCTCTCCTCTTGTTCTCTGGTGATCAGAGAGTGCTGGAGTGTGCCTCAAGCCAATTCAAGAATCTTGTCCCCAGAGCTTGAAATGGGACCTGCTTCCCCACACTGCTGGTGTGTACATCACTTGAGTTTAAGGTCGGTGGATCCTGTAACCATGCATTGCTCGAGTTCAATTTCCTAGCTTAGCTTCCCTAAGCTCCCAAACGACTAACCGTTGGTGATCCACCCTGCTCTTTGCTGCCTGTGGAAAGATGCTGCCTGACTTGTCTGGGGGAAGACTCCACTGTCTGCTTTCTTGATCTTGGACCTGGCAGTTATGTGAGTTGAAGGACTTCCAGTATATGAACTGTTCCATGGAAGTGGGTTGAAGTAAACCCTCTGAACTGCTGTGTAGACTATGCTGCTATGTTTCTTCTTGTTGTATAAACCTATCTATATATCTATCTAAGTGTCTATGTATCTATCTAGCATCGATCTATCTATAATCATACCTAGCTTAGTTTTGTTTCTCTAGAGAACCCTGGCACACACAGGGGGAGTATAATTTCTTAGGGCCTAGTGTGTTCACTTCCAAAGATGGAATGCAAACTTGCGACATTTTGAAAAGTTATTTGTTTGACGCAGGTGTTGATATAATATCCATGATATGATATATAACATTGTGAGAGTGTGACTATGCTTACCTCTGAGATCTTTACCATGTGTAACTCCAAATGTAAATCAGCAGTAATTTCAACCTTTAATATGAAAAGGCAGATTTAAGAAGTGACAATCGGATTGACTGATTTATAAAGAAAATCAATTGATTTCTTTTTGACCATCCTTCCTGTAACTCAACATTTTTGCCAGGTAGTCTCTATAACATAGTTTTGTGTTGTGTGTGTGTTGCTGGTGGGAGCAGGGCTTGCAAGCAAGGAACCACATTGTCTTTTTTGACAGGATCCAATTCTGAGAGTTTTGCTATTCATCTTACTAAAAGTCCCTGTAACCTGACTCTTTCATGTGAACGGCAAAATACTGTTGAGCAGTGACCCACTGTAGAATGTGCTAATTATGTTTGTCCAAGACACTGAAACCATGACAAAAGGTCAAGAGAAAGGTGTTCACACACACAATCATCTCTATTCTCAATTCCCCACATGAGAGCTGATGATTCTAGCTCTGACTTTCCCTCATCACTGAGACTTGAAGTTCACCGCCTTGAAGTTCATGCTAACCCCTAGTGAACTTACAGGACAAGGTAGAACTTCCCCTGGGAGTTTCGGAGACCGTAACTCTTTATAGGAGTAGACAGTCCTATCTTTTTTCTTCTGATTGGCTAGTGGTTTTGAACTGCTGACCTTACAATATTAAATTAAAAACAAAATCAGACGCATCACCTGGGAGTTGATTTCAACTCATGGCTATCCCCGGGTACTCTCGAGTAGAGTGGGCCCTTGGCTGCAGTCTTTAATGTTTGCACCACCCAAGACCCTCTAACTAGACCACAATACATAAATGTCCAAGTCTTTGGAGCAAACTTCATGGCCTTTGTAAATGCTTTTGTTAAGTTTTTCCTGAGTCCTGACTTCCCTGATAGAAATTTGTGAGCAGAACATACCATAGACTTTGGTTTCAATACTTGCTGATCTCTATTCTGGAATTTAGAATTCAGATGAACTGCACTTGTAGAAAAGGCCCAAGTAGCTAATGACAAAGCAAGTGGAGCATTCTTTTCTAGGCAATTAGCTTTCTCTGGGCTTATTTATTTGCGGTTCACTGGTTCAATTTAGTATCTGTAAAAAGGTTGGTGAGGAATGAGGCATCATAGCTGTAGCTGCATTGAGTTGACATCTGCTTCCTGGGATATATTGTCTGCAATTTTCCCGGCATAAACGTGAGACCCACCCAAGTACTCCATGGGATATTTCAAAACCCAAAATGATTTTTATTGTTTCCTGAAACTGTAATAAAAGAGGTGTTATCTTCTTCATTCCCCTGACTGGATTTTAAATTTAGATGAAGATCAGCGCATACATCTGACAGCCAGAGGTGTAAAGCAAAATCTATTTGATATCAGAATTGAAATGAATCATGGTGATAGGAAACAGCTATGAATATTTCCTTGTGGGGAGAAAGTGTTGTCAGATTTAACCACTATCATATCAGTTCATGTATAAAGTGCATGTCCCAGCTTAGGAACTCATAGGACCAGGGCAGAGGCATGGTGAAAAATGGGTGTTAAAGCTATTTCCTGGTGGGGAAGGATGCAGAAGATTGCATTGTATCTAGGAGATTAAAAATCACTTCTTAATATTATTTGTCTTTTCCCCCATTTTTTCTTTTCCAGTAAACAGCTTTTGGGTTTGAAAAGTTCTCTTGAAAGGTCTGTCCTCCGAAGCGTATGGAGGTTCTGCAAATGCCTGTACTGCTCAGTAGTTTGTGACCCAGTTTACTTTGTGTTCCTGACTGCTTCCAGCAACGGTGAACAAAGCCCTCGGAGACCCTCTGGAACGTCTCCAATGCCGTGCATATTTTCAATGTTTCTCCTGCGGACCGACTGATGGTTTGAACCACTGACCTTGGGGTTAGCAGTTGGATGCTCAAGGTTCAGGGCTAGCGGGGATCCTTCTTATCCTGGCAACCATCCTGAAGCATACCATTTTAAAGCAGTTAGCTCCCTAAAATGATTCTGTCAGCTGGGAGCCTCTGTCCAGCATGATGTGAGTCCAGACCCAAACATGGTCTTTACCAAGCCTCACGGTAAGCCTCGACAAGTCCATTTCCAGAAGCCTTTGAACTTTCTAATGACTCCACATCCCTAAACAGTAGGTTGAGTTGCAAAATGGTAACATTTTCTAGCTAAGATTTAGTAAAGGCACGAGAGTATCTTTAATACAGTAGAGAGTTTAACCTTTGACTACAAGACTCTCAAGCAAAGGTTGCAAAGGTTCGGTCCAAAACTCCAGCGAAGGAGTCCTAGTGGCCCACTGGTGAGATGCTCAGCCACTAACTAAATGTTTGGTGATTTGAAACCACCGGTGGCTTCATAGGAGAAATGCTTGCAGTCTTCTTCTGCCTGTAAAGATTAAAGCTTCAGAAACCCTGTAAGGAGAAGAATGAGTCAGAATTCACTAGATGACATTGGGTTTAGGTTATGCTTAATATTTAAATATGTACAGAAAAGATACTCCCCCAAACTTGACGAAACATGTATCTTTTCCTTTGTTAAGTACAATTTGAACCCTCTTTATTAACGCCGGGTAGGTTAGAATGGTCCAGGAGCATTCTCTTGGGCTGATCTGATCTCCCACCACCATCTTCCATGGGATCCTTATTCAAAGGTCCACCACAAGAATATGAATGATCTTTCAGAAATGACTGTAGATCACTGCCCTCCTCAAAAAAAAAAATAAATGACTGTAGACCCTTGCCATTAGCTAGACCATTATCTGTCCTCACCCATGTTTTCCCAGCTGTCCTTCAGGGAAGAGAATTTCCACCCTGGCCAAGTTTTCTTCTCATCAGGGAAGATGGACTGCCTGGGTCTGCTAGAATTCTTTAGCAATCCTCTGTGATGATGCCCTAACAAGTATGAAAGTTATGGACCTTCCGGAAGGCAAGAGAAAATGCATCTTATTTCCATTTTGCTATGGTGATACATTTACCTCACCTTCAATTCGGAAACTCCCCAACTGCAAGCAAAACCATGTTCTTTGACTTAGGTAGTGAAGTGATTGTTTAGGAGGTGAAAATAGATGCTTTCTGAGAGGAGATTTTTAAATTCCGGGACTTGAGGCTAGGTATTCATGCAACAGCACACTTGAAAAGATTGTCTCAGCACTGAAATGATCCTTTGGTTGAAAATCTAGTTTGAAAATGCAGTGGTTCCCAATAAAGCCTAAATGAGAAGTCTTCCATACATGACAGTGGGGATAGCATTCCTCCAATTTCCTTCCTTCTTAGAATTGCCTGCTACTGACTCTTGAGAAAGGAGTAAATGCTGTGCGCTTGGAACCATGTCTACATTGCAAAGCAGTCCATCAGGACTTTCGCCAGTACACCAAGCAAAAATCATTTTAGAAGGCTTCAAGTTAGCAGCTATTAGATCTACTTTTCCCTAATGAGGACATCTCTGCACTTTCTAAATCTCTTCTCTGAAAGACCTTAAGTGAGACATGATAACAGTATTAAATATAAGGAGATGATAGGTTAAACACAAGATGGAAAACATAAGATTGTGGCTCTTTGGTGTTATGGCAAAAGGACAGGGTCCCTGGACTCTGGCCCTTCCCCTTCCTCAGGTATGAATTGCATTCTCTGAATGCTGAGCCTGAGCAAGGGCCTCCATGTTGAGATAAGCATCTGAAGACCCCAGTTCCTTCATTGGGAAGCTGTGGCAGTCACTACTCTGTGTTAATTTCAGCACTGAGAGTGTAAGGGTGGAATCTAGCCTGTCAATCTGCTAGCCTGTCAATAGCTAATGAGGCCTCTGTGTAGACATGGTTGTCTTCTAAGAATTCTGGGAAGTCTCATGGTACTTCCCAATTGGAGCAGAGATTTGACTTGGTCTCTTGGAGATGGTCTACCAACAAGACAGCACAGTAGCATGATATAGACCCTGATTCCTGGAGGCTGGAGGAGCCAGAGGAGAAGCCACATGGGCTTACCCTGATGGAATCAAACCCCTGGAACCGGAGAAGCCACGTGGAGACTCATGCCAGCATTGAGATGCTTGGGAGACCACGTGAAGACCCCTACCTATGCTGAGATGCTTCTACCACCACTGGATACTGCTGATGGACTCTGAAATGATCCTGAAATGGACCCTGAAAATGAGGAGCCATAGGGAGACCCTTGCCAGCACCAGATGCTTCTACTGTTTCTACTACTACTGGACACACAAAACTCTGCAGCCACTGGCCTGTGATTGTCCTGGTGCACATTGCATGTGTTTCGTGAGTCTGAATGAGACTTCATGGACTGGTATTGGACATATGGGCTAATATCAGACTTATGATCTTGGACTGGACTGGTTTGGGTGCTTTCTCAATGTTCCATTCCTCTTGTATATAAACTTTTCCCTTATATTAAAGTGACCAGACATCCCGCTTTTGGTAGGACAGTCCTGATTTTAAACAAAATTTCCCATGTCTTATGGCGTTATGGTGACCAGCTTTACCAATGTAAAAATCTGGTCACTTTACTCATATCCATATGCATATTTATGAATTTGTTTTTCTAGTCTACCCAGACTAACACATTATCTACCCAGACTAACACATTATCTACCCAGACTAACACAGAAGCATTTAGACCTACTTTCATGCCAATATGGTAGAAATGTGTAAAGACCAAGTTCATGTAAGTCATTGATCATAATTACAGAAATTGTCAGCTCCATGCCACAGGGGAGTATCAATGGTTTATGTCACTCTGTTCATTCGTTCAGTCAATAGATCTTGAGTCATCATTATTTACTCATTTTTCAAGTCCCAGGAATATGGCGGCATCCCTGGGTAGTCTAATTGGTTAAGTGCTTGGCTATGAGCATAAAGGTTGACCATTCTATTGGACCAGAGGTACTTTTGATTTTCGATCTTCAGAACTGGAGAGCCCTCTGAAGCACAGTTATACTCTGAGAGACAAGAGACTGTCATGAGTAAGAATCCACTAGAGGGTTACTGACGATGTGTGGGAATGTAGCAACAAACAAACAAAATCTGCTCATATGAGGCGTGTGTGTGTGTGGTGTGTCAGGAACTCAGAGTCATCAAGTGGATTCTGACCCAGAGTGACCTTTTCCTTTATATGGTAGCCAGAAAATAAATAAGCTATAGGCTTCCAAAAGGTTGGTGGGGACATTTCATTATCTTTCATCTCATTTTCCCATGGATATTTGAAGCCCTACATAAAGATGAGAGCAGTGTGCCCACCGAAACCCCTGACCATCAAATCCATTCCCACTCCTGCTGATCGTATAGAGTGCAGGATAGACATAGCAGAGCAAAGCAGCAAGGAAACATGCAAGTATTCGGGGGAAGAACATTCTAGGCACGGGGTTGAGGAAGATCAAGCTCAGAAGTCAGGCCTGATAATGTCTCATCAGTGCTGTCCAGGAGAACTGCTATGAGAGCTAGATATGTGATTCAAGTTTTTAAATTCCTAGCAATCATAATTGAAAAGTAAAGATAGATGAGTACAATTAATTTTGATAACATTTTGCATTACATGTAAGCACATAGTTCATGTGAAGCCATGCATATGATAGCTCACACGCTTTCAAACGAAGTCTTCAAAATTTTACACCTCAACCCAGAAGTTAAATTTCTCTCCAAAATATCTGCTCTGGATCCTGATTTTGCATAAACTTTTCAGTTGAGAAACTGGATATTCATTTTGTTTCATACATGCTTAAACAATTTTTTCTGATCATTGGAGTATCTGTTGTGTTTAATTTACATTTTAATTAATAAAAATAAAATTAAATTAAAAATTCCATTTTTTCAGGTTCATTAGCTACATTCCGGCTACATTATTAACAACCTGCAATCTGCACTTGGCATGAACTTGCTTGCTGAATATGAGGAGAACTTTAAGCACTTGCTGATGAAAAGCAGTGCTTTAAGCCTTCAGTATGGATGCTAACTCAATGTAAAGAAAATCCCAAATCTTCAGAACTGAAATACCAGGTAGCACCAGGATAAGCAGAATAAGGATTGAAAGTGTCAAGGATTTCATCATTTGGAGATGCATCTAAAGAGAGATCAGTTCCTGGGAAAGAACATTCTACTTGGTAAAGAAGAGGGGAAGTAGAAAAGAGGAAAACCCTCCATGAGATGAATTGACTTAGTAGCTGCAACAGTAGAGTCAAATAGCACAAGCTGCAGGAGTAGGCAGCTTCCTTCTGGTGTAAGTAGGGATGCTGAGACTCGGAGTTGACTCAACAGGACCTAACAATGACAATGTAAGTTTGCCCATGATCTTGGGGATGCGTTTCACCAGGTTTTTCTTGTGAGGTACCTCTGGGTAGATTCAAGCCACCAACTTTTTGATTAATTCTTGAACACTTAAGTATTTGTGCCACCCAAGAACTGTAGGAATTGTGGTAAGAAGATGAGAAAATGGTTTTGTTTATTCCTATTTGGGGTAAAGTAAGGGTCAACTGGAAATGAGGTGGCAAAATAACCACTGAGACAATTTTACGTTGGTAGGAATGATGCCAAGTTCAACAAACAGCCAGTTTACAGAGTAAACATCTGGCAGAACTTTCTGACACTAGTGAAGGATACTTACTGTGGTGCACACACAAAAAAATGGTCTTCCGGTCATGTGTGAAAGATGCAAGAGAATTCTTGGATAAGTTGGTTCTGAGTAGGTCTTTACTAGATTATGTTTCAAGTGTATTCCTACACCTTTTTCTCTAGCTGAATGTGTGAATAAGGTCAGGATGTTGGGTCCTAGAACAAGTTATTTAATCTATCAGCCGCAGTTTTTGCATCTATACAAATGGGGCTAGGAATAGCTATCACCTGCCTGATAAGATTGCTTTGCATACTGATGAACCAGTATTTCTAATGTACAGAGTACACCACGTGCTGTGTCATTCCCTTCCCTGATCTCTCATATTTTAGCTCTTCATTTCACCACACCAAATGTCTCACCTCGTGACTCCTCATTAGTGATGTCTTTTCAAAAGGGATTTGGCTTATCTAAAAATACGAACTTGGAGATCAGAAAAATAGGATCCATTTCAGGGTCTACCCTGAGGTCTGTGCCATTGGGGGTGCATGGTTAACCTCTCTGATCTCAGGTCCATGCATGTGGGTGCTGGTGATAATAATACCATCTTCTTACAAGCTCTAATAAGATGCTGCACACACGAGGGAACCTTGAAAAGTTTGTGGGAACATGGAAAGAAAACAGAATCTCCCTGGAAGGACCCTGTTGTAAGATGATATGACGATAGCGAAAGGGGAGTGTTGAGACAAGTCATCAGAGCTCTCTGGCAGCATCCAAATCACACCACTGTCTGAGGTAAGATGTCCCTAGAGCCACTTCTGACATTTACCAAGCATGAGTGTGTAGAGACCATGAGGGTCTGCAATCTACTTAAGGTCTGGACTCCTTCTGTCATCCCCTTTCATGATGAAGCACACTCATTCGTTAATGCCTCCCCAACGTGCCGGAGTGCACATTACAGTGCAGCTTTTGTAGGAGTACTTGGTGACTTCCAGCGTTTGGTCAGTGCCACATCATTTCCCTTTCTGCCTCTGCCCTTTCTTCCCTCAGTCTCCTTGCTTAGACTAGGCTCTCAGCACCATCCATGACTCAAAGATTTATCTCCATGGATTTCTTCTTTCCCTTTTGTACATAGAGAGTAAAAAAATAATTGCTTCATTCAAACTCAGTGAATGTTTAAGAACCAAGCGCCATCAACCAACCAACCAACCAACCAACCAACCAACCAACCAACCAACATCCATAAAGCCATTGTGATTGAGTCTCTCAATTCATAATAACCCACGACAACAGAACAGAATGGCTCTACAAGGTTTCCAAAGCTGCAGCTTTTTAGAGTAGCTGATTGCCTCCTCTTTCTCCTGTAGAGCAACTAGAGGTTGGAACCCCCAGCCTTTTGTTTGGCAACCCTACACTCAATCCACTGCATCACCAGAGTGACTGTGAATGTCTAATAATCTGTCTTCAATTTTACTTCTACCTGTGATTTTGACAATTGGTTGAAAGCCAAAAGCTGTTAGCTCACCATGCAAATGGAACTTTATTTGAAAGTAGGAGGTAGGATTCGATGTTTTTGTCATGTTAGATTCCCCTTTATCTTTAAAGATCACACAGGTCTTTGGGTCGTTTTATGCTTCTTGGAATTTTAATTCATGGTGAAGCTCTCCATTTAAGTCATTTGGCAGTTGTAAGAAGACAGCCAGAATCCAGAAGAAGAACAGCAGGGAATTTTACTAAAGTGAATGTTCAGAGGAGCTCTTGCATGGCATGAGGAGGTTTTAATTCTGAGCACATTCAGCAGTGCCCTTTCAAAAAAGTCTGTCTCCCATTTTGATGATTATGATATACTTACAAATAAGTCACAGTTGAATTCATAGATCCCAAGTATTTATTGTAAAGAAATGAACATGGCAATATGTTTTTTATGCTTTTCCAATTAGAGCTGAGATCAATTTATCTTTGTGAAGATATTGCCTCGTGTAATTTTTTAAAATATATTATGACAAGTTATCGGAGCCAACTAGCTGGAACACAAGGTTTCTGAGACTCAACACTCATTATTTATCCATTTATACTAATAAACCTTTATATCCCACATGCCCCCTCCTCAGATGTGAACAGAGGCTCAGAAGCACAACCTGTTTTAAATGTATGACACAAAAACAATTACTTATGACAAAGAAGAATGACCTAAAAGTTCATCCATTTTTTCCTTACAGGAAGACAAATGATTGGATTTTTCTTTTCCTTTAAGAGATGACATTCTTCCTTTCTTAGAAGAAAAATTGGTTTTAAGACAAAGAAATTCAGAGATCATACACCAAAGAAAAAGAAAAATTGATTTGGGAATGCACACAACACGATTGACTTGTAATATGAAAGGGGCTGGTCCTTTCCCACCGAACGGCAGAAGCAATTGATTTATGATCAGAACTCTAAGTTGGTTTTCTTCTCTTCTTCTTCTTCTCCTCCCCCTCCTTCCCAGGAAAGGACAGCCAAAACAGGGTGGCATGTCCCTTTTGATTTGTCACACTATGTCTTAATTATCAGTGCTGGGAGATCAGGCAGTTGTATTTTCTAACTTCAAAGACTTCAGCAGCCTGAACAGCATGGTGGGCATCAGATGGGCCGGGATGCTGAGTGACAACAATATGGTGTCTTCGTATTTTAGGAATGTCAGCTCTTAAAAAAAATTTTTTTTATTAGTGGCACATCAAAGTGAAAATGAGGACACAGGGAGGGTTTTGCTCTTTGTTATTTTCTCCTTAAGTGACAGAAATGCCTTCCTACTCTTCCCAGGCCAGAATGCTTAAAGAACAATTCTTTGGAGTGTATGTGCTCAAGTGTCTAGAACTCAAAAACAAAGAACAAAGCATATAGAACCCTTACACCTCAAATGAACAAACAAAAGTGTAGCCACTGTTGGTTGATAAACTGGAACACAAAAATCATGAGCTTATTTGGAAATTAAATTAGAGCTCTCGTGAGGACATGAAGAGTTGCGTGGCTAGGCACATAGGAGTGATGACATTGTGAGATGAGGGTAATGGAATCAGTAGTAATAGTATTCACAGAAGCAGCAGCTTTATGGCAGCAAGGATGGATATTTGTTGAATATTTGTGCTAATCACTTTCATAGCTTCTAAGAGTGAATACAAAGAGATCAAAAAACTTGTCCACTATGCTACATTTAAATGACGGCACTAGCAAAGAATATTGAAAGCATCTTGGACTGCCCAAAAGAGCAGGAACGTAAAGACTTCATCTCACATGCTTGAGACATGTTGACAGAAGAGACTTGTCTCTGGGAAGGGACATCATGCTCAGTAAGTCCAAGGGCTATGGAAAAGAGGAAGGACCTCAATAAATTGGATTGCTTCCAGTGTCTGCAACAGTGACGTCAAACACCAGGCAGCTGTGAGGGTGGGGCAGGTTCTGTAGTGTTTCATTCTGTGTGCAGGTGGCTGCGAGTCTGAACTAACTTGATGCCTTTAACAACGGCAATTTTGATGTACTGTGGAGCAAAGTTAGTCTTCCAACCCAGACCATCAGTTCCGAGCCCACTGTAGTGGCCATCAATATTTTAGTAGATGACCTTTATTACATTCTGCACTCAGTCCATGGGGCACCCATCAGGACTTATCAACATTAATGTAGAAATAACCTTAAAGTGAAGCAGGCCTTGTAATCTTGTGGTTGAAATTGGCATGAGGGCAATGGGGTTTGGGATGGCTGTACACAGTTCTGTAGTAATGTTTATAATCCTGTTTAACAAAAAATGCATGGTAGAAAAGCCCACATTTAGAGGACTGTAAAGTCCAGAAACATGCAGTTGCATGTGCACATGTAGTACTGGAGAATAATATGTATATGCTGAAGAAAGTGATGCTAGATGTGAGTTTGTCTCTGCCGAAGGAAATTTCATAGTACATAGATTATAAGTGTTTCATTCAAATAGATCCACGCCTTTTTTCCCAAGGACGCAGGACTTCCCTTCTAGTCTAGGCTTTGACAAACCCTGGAGAGGCCAAGGTGCGATGTGGTTCAGAAGTAAGGAGACCGGGTGATGGAAAAGATCTTGGTCTGTGCTCGAGTCTCTCCCCCAAATGTTTGGTTCAATTCTCAAGGCAACTAACTCTATGTGCTCTCATGTTGTTGTTTTTGTTGAGAGGAAATAGACTTCGGAGATATCAGTAATGGCCCCCAAATCACCTAGACACTCAGCTTGCCAGGAAATCCCTGACAATCCTCATCCTGCTCCCAGTTTCTCAGGTGACAAGCATCGCTCCATCTGTACAAGGGATGGGTTGGCTATACTGTCATTAGGGGATCATGTGCTAGCAGAGCTGGCCTCTGGCTCCCTGGGGATACCACATATGCGACAAGGTGAGGAAGGAATAAAGGCAGATCATGTTCAGGAAAATGTTCTCTCCTGTCCTATGTTATGATAAATTATGCATGCTGGCTGCATTGAATATTCCCACTTGCGAAGAGAGGCTACCCACCTCTCAGCATCCAAAATGAGCAAAGGAACGTTGTTCTTGGATGTCATCACTGTCAATTATCCCTGGAATAAAAGAAGGAGTCCTGTCTCTACTGCCCCCTCCTCCTCCCCCTGCCCCCCAGGGATATCGTGAGCAGGTTAGATCCACGCGTTTTGACAAGTTTCTCTTTCTTGTCTGCCCCTCCTAATTAGGTCAAGGAGGGCTTCACTCTCGGAGCTTCTGAAACACAAAGAAAGAAGCCTCACACTGGGGATCCTGCCTGAGTCTCTCCCAACACACTCTTAGAAAAGGAACTCTGGAAAAATCTGTATGACTGATGCTGCTCATCGGTGTTTGGAAGGCTTCATTCATGGCCTGTTCAGAAGAACCACTTCAAGATGTCAGACACAGACAATATTGATCAGGACACACCTGTTGGCTTCTGATTCATGACTCTTCGCTCTGCTGCTGTGTTTTCTACAGTTCCCTGGAGTTTCTCCAAGGTGGGTTGCAACCATCTCTCAGGGACCAATGGAGTGTACCACAGGATGAGCTCATCTCTGAAGGGCATTGTATTTACCAAGATGTTTTTGCAGATCACACTTGGAGCCAGTACATTGAATTGCCTGACTTGGCACTTTCCTATGAAGGGATGGGTGGGTACTTGCATGCTTAACTGTCACGTAATGAATGATCATTTGTTTTCTTAATCAATTGATTTTTTTCTCTCTCTTGTATTAACCTCATGTCCTATAGAGTCTTGGACAATGTACAGATAAAATTCTCATAAGAAGCCTTGATGGGGAGACCTCATCGCATGCACTCTGGACATGTTATCAGCAGAAACCAGTCTTTGGAGAAAGTCATTGTGGGAGTCACCTAGTTTGGTGTCAATTTGAAGATTAAGAGTATAGGGTTGGAATCTGGCCTGTCAATCTGAAGTTAGCCAATGAGGCCTCTGTGTGAGCATGGTCTTCTCCTGAGATTTCTGGGAAATATGGTAATTCCTTCTTGGAGGCAAAGACAGTATCTCTCTCACTTTACTCCCTTGGAGACACTTGACTGACAAGGCTGAATGTCTGTGAGACAGTGAGGAGAAGCCACGTGGACCTACCCTGATGTGGCCAGAAACCTGGACCTAGAGAAGCCACGTGGAGACTCCTCCCAACACTGAAATTCTACTACCACCACTGACTTTGCACCCACTGGCCTGTGATCTTCCTGCATTCAGCATCATTGCATGTGTTCCATGAGTCTGGAAGGGACTTTAGAGATTGCTGTTGGACATATGGGCTAATATCACATTTATGACCTTGGACTGAACTGTGTTGGAATATTTTCTTAATGTACAGTTGTTCTTGTATATAAAATTCTTTCCTACACACATACGAGTTATCATGGAGTAGTTTCTCTAGTCTACCCAGACTAACGCAGTAATCACGCTTGGTAAAGTAGAACAGCAGCAGAAAACAGGAAGGCCCTCAATGAGATGGAACAACAGCACTCTGGCTATAACTGTGGACTCAGACATAACAACAAGAGCATAGAGGCCCAGGGCCAGGCCCTGTTTTGCTCTGGGGTACCTGTTTTATTGTTAGGTGCCATGGAGTCAGTTCTGACCCCTAGAGACCCTTTGAACAGCAGAAGGAAACACAACCACTCCTGTGGCATGCTCACACTTGTTCCTCTGTTTGAGTCCCTTATTGCACCACTGAGTCAATCCATCTCCCCTGGGGCCTTCGTTATGTTTCATTTGCCATTCAACTTTGTCCAACATGCTGTCCTTTCCCAGGGGCTGGTTGTACACAGGGTCACTATACGTCAGGACTGACTTGATGGCACCTAACCAGAACAAATACTCCTCTGTCATCTGTCATATGTGGTGGGTTGTGCATTGCTTTGATCTTAGAAGCTACGCCATTGGTGTTTCAAATACCACTGGCATTACTTATGGTGGACTTGTTTCAGTGGGACTTGCAGGCTACAAAAGAACAGGAGGAAAGGCCTGGTGATCACCTTCAGCAAATCAACCAACTCAAAACCTAATGGCTCACCATTAAAGACTGTTCTTGATACACATCTCACTGGAAGACACACAGCACACAGAAATCGCAACAGTGAGTTTGGGCATATCAAGATAGCACAGGACTAGGTAACAGTTTGCCTGCTATACATGTTATACAGAAATCAGAGTCAATTCTGACTCAATAA
>PVJH01032389.1:0-22707 GCA_004026705.1 Nesogale talazaci | reverse complement strand
AACAACATCAGCTGTATTCAGGCCACTTTTACACACCCATTGCCATCATCACTCTCAAAACATTCTCCCTCCCTCCAGGGATTGCAGATTTTAAAGAGTAGGACTGCTCCAGGGAATTTTCTTTGCTGTAATCTTTCTTGAGGTGGTGTCTAAATTCAGATGGGATATACTCAAAACTGTGCTTTGGCTCCTATGGATTTGTTTTAGCTTTCATCAGCTTCACCTTGAACTTTGCTTATGCCATTGATGGTCTGCTCTGGAATCATTATACTGAGTTTTTCCATTTTTCCTTTCCATAGGAACAGCCAATCCAATTCCCGTGCATCCCATTTGGTGAGGTCCATGTTACAATCACCATTTATATTTTGTTGGAAAAAGTCATCTGCCCTGAATAAGCCATCATTCTTTCAAAATTCTACCATATGATCTCTCATTTCACTTCTATTATCAAAGCCATGTTTTCCAACTATGGATCCTTCTTAACTTCCAATTTTGACTTTCAATCACCATTAATCATCACTGTGTTTTGGTTGCATGTTTGATCAGTTTTGAACTGCGGTAGTTGGTAAACATCTATGTGGCAGTCATGTGCTTATGTTAATTTTATGATTGAAATGTAGGGGTGGAGTCTACCCTGTTAATCTGGAGATAGTCATTGAGTAGCCAATGAGGCCTCTGTGTGGGCATGGCTTTCTCCTGAGACTTCTGGGAAATCTCGCGATATTTCCCTCATGAAGATGAGAAGCTATCTTCCCCAGTTGTTGGGAGTTTGAGAGATGATTAATCACGGACAAGACAAGCTGGCAGCGTTCGAGAAGCTGGAAGAACCGGCGGAGAGACCACACAGCTTTGCCCTGATGGAGCCAAACCTCTGAAGCTGGGGTGGCCTGATGGAGACCTCTGCCAGCAATGAGTTGCTTCTGCTGTTGATGGACTCTGAGCCCTGGAAGCGAGGTGCCCTGTCAGCACCAGGATTCTGCACCCACTGACCTGTGACTTCGTGAGTTGGAAGAAGACTTTATAGACTGATATTGGGCATATGGGATAATCTCGGACTTATGACTTTGGACTGGAATGGGCTGGGATGCTTTCTCCATGTCCCATTCCTTTTGTATATAAACCCTTTCCTTGGGCTGAGCCCCGGTGGCGTAGTGGTTGTGCGTGGGACTGCGGTCCACTGGGATGGAGGTTCAATTCCAGCAGTGGGGCTGGGCCTCCTACTCCCACCACCAGAAAGCAGTGATCCCCCCCCCCACCAAAAAAAAATAAACCCTTTCCTTATATCAATATGCGTGTCCTTGAATTTGTTCCTCTAGTCTACCCGGACTAACACAATCTTCATTTTCTTCATCTTTGGCATTAGGCATATGGATATTATCTTTTCACTGACAGCCTTGTACCTCAGGATGGAGCTTAAAATGTCCTTTTTGATGATGAATATAATACCATTCCTCTTCAGTTGGTCATAGCTGGAATAGTTGACCATATGATTGTTCAATTCAAAATGGCCAATACCAGTCCATTTCTGCTCACTCGTGCCCAGCATATGTATCTTTAAGTATCACATATCATTTTTGACAACTTTCAATTTCCTTTGATTGCTGTTTGTACATTCTGGTTATTAATACACATCTGCAGCTATTTCTTCCCACTTAGAGTCATGCCACATCAGCCAAGGAAGATCCACTGGTGTCATTAAGGTTGGCTCTGCTTTGAAGAGACAACTGTTCTGCAGTTGCGTGTTGAATGCCTTCCAACCTGGAGTGGGAGTGGAGGAGGCTCATCTTGCAGCATTATGAGAGTAAATACTGTAAACTAACAGATAAATAGTGGACTTAATTTTTAAGGGGTCCTCCCAATTATCTAATCAATTGTCCTGGCCTGCGGGTCGGTAATTCGCAAGTCCTGGAAGGGGGAGCGGGAATTTGGAAAACAGGAGATGCGAGAAATGGAGACAAGACAGGATTCTGATCAAGCCTCGTTTATTAGGGAGAAATACACCAATATGATCGGGCAAGCAAGCTTAGGCAATTAGCATACGGTTAGCCTCAAAATTAACAAGTGAAAGCCAACACATCTGCAAGCACAAATGCCTTATCTATAGGCTTAGGCAATTAGCATATGGTTATTAACAAGTGAAGGTCAGCACATCTGCAAGTCATGATAAGCACAAATGCCTTATCTACTACCTATATCATCTTGTCAAGCTTCAAAGGCCAGGGCTGTTTAAAGTTATAAAAGCTTCTGTCATTAATATATATTTGATCCAATGTATCTTCCAGGAATGGTCATGGTCTTAGCTTTAACATTTAGACCTTTGATCGCTTTTGTTTGTTTGCATGGTGGGAAGTATGGAGCTGGATTCATTTTTCTGCCTGTGAATATCCTGCCTCATTTGTTAAAGAAATTTTCTTTCCCTTTCAAATGGACTTTGCCTGGAGAGGCAGATTTTATATCTGGGTTCTCAATTATTTTTCTTAGATGTATGCATCTGCCATTAGACCAGTAACAGTCTGTTTTCATTAACATGGCAGTACAGTAAGTTCTTTTCCTGTTTTCCCTCCAGGGGAGAGTATGAGCACAGTCCCCTCACTACCACAAATTATGCTGTCAAGTTTCCCACACTTGGGGAAATCAGAGGAGTCCACACATCCAGAGTGCAATGGATAAGCCTTGTCCTGAGAAAGCCTGTACAGTAAGTTTTGACATCAGGATAAGAGAGACTTCCTATTTTGTTCTGCTTCACGATTGCATTAGCTATTTGGGCTTCCTTCCTTTCCACATAAAATCTTTCCATTTCTTTAAAGAATGTTGTTGAGATTAGGATCAGGATTGCAGGGTACTTACAGGTCAGTTTTGGTAGTATTGACATTTTCATAATGTTGAGTCTTCCAATTAAGGAGCCACACTTTGCTTGGAATAAACTTGAGCACATGGTGGAACCCCAGCAGCAATACTTTTGGACTTAGCCTCATATACATAATAATAGTTGGAGCCCAATTGATGGTGGTGAGTTTGGTAAGCTTTTCATATACATAATAGTTGAGAAAATCCATGCAAATAAAATAAGTAGATGGGAAAGGAAGGGGTGTTGCTATAGCAGCAGCATCCAGTCCTTTGAACTCCTTCCAAATTAATCATCATCAGGCTTACTTAATGCTATACCACCTAACAATTCCCTGGGTCCTACTTTGATTTTGTCTAACACAAATAGTTGGAAAATCATCAGATTTGCAAAAGATATATTGCTCCATCATTAAGTCACTCGCATTTTCAATCTAGACTCCAGTGTTACAGTATATCCCTTGTTTAGATCCTTGCAAAGATTTCACACATCCTGCAATGTACTTAAAAACGTTTAGTAGAGTGAGGAGGTGTGTGTGTGTGTGTGTGTGTGTGTGTGTGTGTGTGTGTCCTCCCTGTACCTTTCCTTGAGGGAGAGTATTAGTGGTTCTGTGATCACATTTTGTCTTCCATGTGGGAGACTCTGGTTCAGGTATAGCCACTTCAGTCAGGTATAGCCACTTCAAGAGGCTTGTGTATTAGTATTCTGGTAAGTAGGCTTCAGCAGAGCTTCCTGATTCATGTGGATTAGAAAGAAAGTCCGGGTGCCTGAGGTTGCCATGAATTGGGGGCCAACTTGATAGCAGTAAGTTCGTTGGGTGTGAGTGACAGGTGATAAAGGCTCCGTGGGTATTTTTGTCTAGAAGGAACATGTTTCCTTTAAGACTCATATCTGCAGGACTCCCCCAACCAGCACGGCAGAGGGTGAGGTAAAGTTCCACCTCTCTGCCTGCCCTCACAACCTTCAACTTCTCAGAAGCCACACAGATCATCTGCAGCACAGACTCGCTCTGGCCTATCCTTACATATTGTCCTCTCTCTGGCCTATCCTTTCCTTTAGAAGAGCTGAGCACTGAGCTGACCCACTGGAGTGGGTCCTATGGGAAGAAATTTGGAGGTGAACTAATACTATCACATCGTGGCTGTGGGAACAGGTCCGGCACACAGGGACATGAGGGCGATGGAGTCAGTTCAATCGTGCACACAGACTCTGGAGACCGGCTAGGTGGTCCAGCTCTAACTTTCTTACAGCGTTTGCAAGGTTGATATAGGTTTCATTGACCAATCAGATAATTTCTTTCACATACTTCCTGGTTTCTAAACATATCCTTATGAGGTCAAGGGTTTGCAGCAACATATCCTTACAAGGTCATGGGTTTGCAGCATGAAAAATGATTGGCTCACACTGTGGGCTTTTTAAGTGAAGTGTTTCCGGCTGAGTTACCTAAATGAGGTCTAGCTGACTGAGCCAGGTGTCCAATTGTCTTACAAGACTATTTCGTCCAATCCCATTACAGGACCAAACCACCCATTCGTATTATGGGACATTATTGTCCAATTGTATTATAGGATTTTACCATCCAAATACATTACAAGATATTGACTGTTACTGTGGGGAAGCTAGATGCATTCTGATGGGCTGTGTTTCAGAGTTTAAAGTGAATGTTTGTCAGATAAACCAGCCCAGGGTCTTATTTACCGTGAGACTACAGTTTTTTTCCAGGAGTCATGGAAATGTGGGATACCCAGCAGCTTCAACCAGACTCAAGACTGGAATATTCCAGGAGACTTGGAAGTGCAGGTTCCAGCTACCTAAGGGTGCAGATAACCTGCAGTTTCAAGACTGCTCCAGGAGACACAGCAGTATCCTGCACTTTCTATGCCTTTCTCCCAGATCCACAGGTCCTGCCAGCAACACCCACACAGTTGGCCAAGGCCAGTCTCTCCTGAAACTGGAGAGGGAGCGATGGACCAAGGCCAGGAAGGGGGGTGGGGGTGATGTCACAGTGTGTGCTGTTTAGTGAGTCTGAAGACAGGACTCAAGAAGCAGCCTGGAGGGCGGAGGCCAGGTACAAGCAAACCAACCAGGTGTGCCTGGCTCTCATGGGGCATTCCAGGTGGTTTGACTCCCTTGAGAACAAGAAATGTATAATCAGTTGGCTTGTTTCCCTTTTTGATTTAATGTGGGTACTCCCTAACTTCGGATGGAAAAAAAGTATGTAATTTTAGAAAGTATTGGGAGGAAAAATCCCTCCACCACTCTAAGACCCTTCATGCTTTATAGTAAAATAAAGGGTGAAAAAAAAAACCCCACAATCCCCTGCCATCTCATTGATTCTGATTCATAGTGACCCTATAAGACAGGGCAGAACTGCCCCTATGAGTTTTGAAGTCTGTAAATCTCTACTGATACAGAAAGCATCGATTTTCTCCCAAGAAGCATCTGGAAGTTTTGAACTGCTGAATTCATGGTTAGCAGACCAACACATAATCACTATACCACCAAGGCTCCTGTGACACTATAGGACTGAGTAAAACTGCTCTTCCAGGGCTTTTGATGTAAATCTTGTTTGTTTTTTCGGAGGGGGGCATCACTGCCCTCTGGTGAGGCAGCTCCCGAGAGCCGCTGCTGGATTTGAACTGCCAAGCGCCGCGGGCCACAGTCCCGCACTCAACCACTTACACCACCGGGGCTCAGCCGTAAATCATGAGGTGTCTATGGCATCAGGTATCATGCATCAAAGATCCAAAACAAAAAAATCATATCAATGTAAATGAGGGGGAGTACAGAGTGGAGGCTCAAAGCCCATCATTAGACAATTGAACATCCCCTCACCGAAGGGTCATGAGGAAGAGAGGAGCCAGTCAGAGTGCAATGTAGCTCTGATGAAATCTTTCTTTTCTCTAGTTTTGTAATGTTTCCTCCCCCACCCCACCCCCACTATCATGACCCCAATTCTACCTTACAAATCTGGCTAGACCAGAGCATGTACACTGGTACAGATAAGAGCTGGAAACATAAGGAATCCAGGACAGATAAAACCCTCAGGACCAATAATGAGCATAGCAATACCAGGAGGGGAAGGGGAAGGTGGAGGATGAAATAGAAAGGGGGAACTGATCACAGTGATCTACATATAACCCCCTCCCAGACGATGGACGACTGAAAAGTGGGTAAAGTGAGCGCTAGTCCGTGTTAGACAAAAAATATATAAAATGTCAAGGGCATGGGAGGGAGGGGAAAAATGAAGAGCTGATATTAAGGACTCAAGTAGAAGGAAAATGCTTTGAAAATGATGGTGGCGGCCTGAGCCCCGGTGGCGTAGTGGTTGTGCACGGGACTGCGGCCCACTGGAAAGGAGGTTCAATTCCAGCTCCACAGGGGCAGAGGATGGGCCTCCTACTCCCACCACCAGGGCAGTGATACCCTAAAAAAACAAAAAACCAAACCAAAACAAACAAACAAAAAAGAAAATGATGGTGGCAACAAATGTACAAATGTGCTTGACACAATGGATGGATGGATGGGTTGTGATGAGTTATATGAACCCCGAATAAAAATTTTTTTTTAAAACAGAATACAATATGAAAAAAGTGAGTCTTGGTTTGGTACATGTCAGACAATAATCCATTGTAGAACTACTAATCTGTGGGATATAAAAAGACGTTTTCCAGGTTGCCTCCCCCAAATATATATCAGATCTAGGACACTGCTTGCAACTAATGGTAAAGGATTGTCAAGTTATCTCCTGTCCAGAGCAAACAGACTACTGTCTGGTCCACCGTGGTGGGGTTCACTCCCTGTTGTTAAGACCAGTGGATTGCTTTCCCTGGAGGGCTCAGAATAAATCAACTCACCAGCTCAAGGACGATCAAGGTGAGGTTACCATCATGAATCTAGAACTCGCCCATCTTGTCACATGTGTACCCTTAACCCCTCCTCTTCCTATTGCGTGAACACCCCTAGATCGTCCCCCTCACCTTGCTTTATTTTTATTTTTATTTATTTATTTATTTATTTATTTATTTTATGTTTTGTTTTTTGGGCATCACGGCTCTCCGGTGGTGGGAGTAGGAGGCCCAGCCCCACTGCTGGAATTGAACCTCCGTCCCAGTGGGCCGCAGTCCCGCGCACAACCACTACGCCACCGGGGCTCAGTCCCACCTTGCTTTATTGCCTATGGTACAACTCCTTCCTGGAATGTAGGCTGCTACCTATAATCAGGGGGCTTGCACACTCCAAAGATATGTAAGCCTTGGTTAGAAATAAATCTCCCTCCTTGGGGCACCCCTTCTTCCCTCTCCCTTCTTTCCTCCCGCCCCTGGTCCCTCTCCCTGACTCCCCTCTCTTCTCCTCCGCCCTTACCTCCACATGGACCATCAAGAGGGGTGGAGGTGAGCATGGTAATGTGTCTGACTCTTTAATTTTACTCTCTCTTCCTTCCTTATCTCTCTTATTCTCTATGACTTTACAATAGCCTTTATATATTATAACCGTACAATCGCCCCTACAGACCTGCAGTGTTGTGAAGAGCTGGCTCCCCTGATACCAATCTTATGGTAGTTAACTTTATTTTACTGCTGAGGAAACAGGCCCCAGCGACTTCCTGAGAAGTTGACCGAGAATGTCACTGAGATCTGTTTGATAACAACACCCTACATTCACCCTACACTCCTATTGTCTCTCAATAAAGTCAAGGTCAGGACATCAGAACCCAGGACGGTGAACTTCTCCATGGATGTTCAATGCGACTCTGTCCATTGCTTCTTTGAGCCATGTCTGTCTTCGGCTTCTTCCTTTCCTACTTTGCTTCTTTTCCTTAATCTCTATTCCTCTTTCTCTGTGGTCTCAGCTTCATCAGATCACCCCCTTAGTTCCTGCCAATTGAACCCCCTTATCACCTCCTAATTTCCCTCGCCTTTTCTCCACCTCTTCCCCAGCCTCCCCTCTACCAGACCATGCCCTACAGACATCTCATGGAAAGAACTTGTTGATCTCAATTTCTCATTCCAATGAATCTATAATTATACGGCACAGGAAACCCTGGTGGGGAAGGGGTGGTTTTAAAACACAGTTCATCTATTTCATACAAATCAAAAATAACTCCGGTTCTTTACTAAAGAAAGCTGTTTCATAGCCACAAATAGCGAGCCCCTGCTCCGCCATCCAGGGAGAATGCACTCCGCCTTGCCCACCTCCCCAGCATCAATGCTCAGAGACATCAAAGATTCCTTCCAAAATGAGCCAGGCTTTGAGAATCCAATTTCGGTTTCCTAGGTCACCAGTGGGCTGGAACCTCGGAGCCATCGTGAGGAAGGTGCAGGCCTGGGCGGTGTTTCATTCTTTTGTACACAGGGTGGCTCTGAGTCCAACCGACTGGACAGTGCCCAACAACGGTAGGTCATCCATGGGATGAGAGCATAGCTGACCGGTCACACGATCTTTCTCTTACTACTTGACAACCTCATTCCTACTCACCACACAGGCGTCCATGTCTGTGTATGTTGCACGGTGACAGCGGCTGTCAGAAGCACCCGCCGGCCTATTTTTCTGCATCTGTGTTCTCCCTACCAGCCTCAGGAAGGCCTGCTCCCCACTTCCCCCCTTTTGTAGCTGAGGATGCATCCCACAGGGCTTCCCCTCCATTCCCTTCACGGGCCCCGTGACACAGTCGAGATTGCAGGACAGCTGCATCAGTAGACGGAGGGAGGGAGTTTGGTTCTCCTGGAGAGTTCAACACCTTCTGCCCTGGCTATCTACTGTGCCAAGGATTCTCTTCCATTTCCACCGGGAGCGGGCTTTCCTGGACCAGCTTTTAGGCAGGTCTTCACCATCTGGGGCCCTATGCTAGTCAAGTGTTATCCTTCCCCCACCTCTCCCTCAAATCCTATTTGTCCTGTCAATGACAGTAGTAGTTCAGATGTAGACTGTTCTGTAGGCTATTCAAGAGCCCGCTCATGACTATGGGTTTATTAAGGATGTAAAAGATTGCAATTCAGGGCAGGGAAGATGTGGGATGCACTTCTCTCATCAGAAGAGACTCTTAGCCATGGCCATAAGCAAGCCAATCCCTGACCGTTGACTTCTTGGCCCAACGTCCCTGGGGTCTCTTGGCCCAGCTGTGTCTCCTGCTCTCATTCTCTCCTTCTTACAACCCTCTTGCTCCTGGGTCTCAGAGGTTCTCACCACAGAGATCCTGGGTCCAATGGCTGTCTCTGCTATCTCTGTCTCTTCTTGGTGGCAGTGGTTCACCTTTCATGCTGGGAGTGGTTCTCTTTAAGCCTTTCTGTTGCCATCGAGATCATTCCATTGAGCTAGCGCAGGGGTCCTCAAACTTTTTAAACAGGGGGCCAGCCCACTGTCCCTCAGACCGTTGGAGGGCCAGACTATAGTTACAAAAAAAAAAAAAAAAAACAACTATGAACAAATTCACTGCAGGCCCAGGATGAGTCGGCCGCTAAGCAGGACAGCAGCGGGGGTAAAAACACCAAATATGGCCCACGCCCCATAGTTTGAGGACTCCTGAAGACACTGGTGGATCATAGAGCTGTGCGTACATCTGGAGAACCCTGCGTGGCTAAGCTCTTGCACTACTGACTATTGCTGTCCCACTCTGCTGTCTGCTGCCTGGGAGCCAACTTTGCCTGTCTTCCTTAAGGGCAACATTGTTTGCTTCCTTCACTTTGGACTGGCAGGCTGAGTGAGTTAAAAGACCTTCAACAGATCCAAGAAAGTGAGTTGAACTGAGCTCTCTGTATGGCTGTGTGGACTAATTAGTCATTATACTCCTTCCTGCTGTATGAGTGTGTATAGACAATATATATGTATATATTGTGTGTGTAGACAACATATATGTATATATATATATCCTGGTTTTATATCCTGGGTCTAGAGACCCTGCCTAACACGGGCACTATTTTTTAGTTTAGTTTTTTTTTTTTGGGGGGGGGGCATCACTGCTCTCTGGTGGTGGGAGTAGGAAGCCCAGCCCCACTGCTGGGATTGAACCTCCGTCCCAGTGGGCCGCAGTCCCGTGCACAACCACTACGCCACCAGGGCTCAGCCCCACGGGCACTATTATAATGATGATTATTCTCATATTATCTATAAAGAGACTGAAGCCTGGGGCTGTTAATGTAACTTGTACAAAGTCATTTGAGGTCATATAGCTAGTAAGTGGCAGAGCCAGGATGCCCATCTACCCATGCATCCCAGAGTCTACATACTTAATTGACTGCTAGCCACAAAGTCAATGGTTCAAACCCACCAGCCATCTCTTTTGCCATCTCTTTGTGGGAAAGTGGTGACATGACAAGGACATCCTCAAAAACCCTGTGCATAAGACTGCTAGGAGTCAGACTCAACTAGAGGGCAATGGGTTTGTCTTTTGCTTGGGTACATTCTCTAAGTTTATTCACAGTTGTTTCAGATAGGGCTTTAATTCATATGAGCTGAGATGTTTTCTCAATAGGCAATTGCTCTTTGATATGAAGCTCCCTCTTCTACATGAACATCCCTGGATTTGTTTCTCTAGTCAACCTGGACTAACACTGTTGCTCTTTGCCTGTGTGGAAGGTAGGCAGCTTCTCTTTGCCTGACTCAATATACAAGACTCTTGGTCTCCAGGCTGGCCAGTTGGCTAACACCAGAGGCAGGAGATCCTATTCCAGAGCACCTCCCCACTACCATCTTTTCCTGATGTTTTTTTTTTTCTTATATCAGAAATACCTCTTTAATGGGCTTAATGTTTCTCAGAGGAAGAAACTGACCTCAAAAACCCCCTCTTGGTAGCCAAAGCAAGATGACAGTCTTTCTCCTGTTCAGAAAGAGTATGCCTTCTCCCAGGATTAAACTTTTCTCTAGGTGCTCGTCTCTCTGGGAAGGAAATGGCTCCATCTGTGTTCTTAGAAAAAAAGGGTGAGAGGAAGGATAGGGTGAGTTCCTCTGGTAATTTGGATGGCTGTGAACTTGTTTCCTCAGAGGATGCATTTGTACAGATGGGAGCCTGAACTGGAGCACATGGATCTCAGGGGATGCCTTCCTGTAGCCTGCCCTCCAGAAATGAAAGATATAAACAGGGCCTGCCAGGTAGTGACTTTTCCTTTGTCCTTTCACCCAATAGAATGATAGATTGAAGACCTCCGTACTTTCATGAGGCAAAGTCCGTCAGTGCTGAACAGAGATAGGTGGCCTGGCTCCTGCGGTTCCTGTCGTCTTGACAACGACAGGCCTTTGCTTGCTCCTGTCTTGATCCATTAAGCTTTCCAATGCCATCTTCTGGGAATCAGCTACCGTGGTTTCTCTCAGAAAATTGGAGTATGAGTGCTGTTGGAAAAGCCAAGGCAGAGATAGGAATATGGATAGGAAGACAGGATCTGAAGAGCCTTTTAAACTGAGCCCAGAGCCCTGCATGTTCCTTGTCCCGGGCTGAAGATGTGGGCTGAACTGTGACAGCAGATGGAAGGAGTGCCATCTATCTGCGAAGGTGCTGTGTCAGACAGGATTCCCTAGAGAAACAAAACCAGGACACCAGTAATTCTCTTTATATATCTGTATAGCTAGAAGGATATATAAGATTAAAAAAAAAACAGTTAACTCATCTATAAAGCAGGACAAATGGCTCGGTGCAACTCACTTGCCTGAAACAGCTAGAAGACTGGCAGTCCTTGGAGTCTTGAGGGCCGCTGAGTAACTCTCTGTGGAGCAATTCAGGCTATCCAGACATAGGCAGCAAGCAGGAAGACAAGTCACCAACAGTCAGCCAGGTGACAGAATCCCACAGTCCCCAGCTCAAGGCATGTCTATTCCAGGAGCGTGGTGAAGCAGGACTTGAAGGAACCTTCACTCACAGCAACACGGTCCACCGATTAGGTGTCGCTGGGTAGTGTCGCTTGGAGATCCAGGCACAGGACGAACAAGGCAGCCGGCTGGTCCAAAGATCCAAGAACAAGAGGGCAAGGGCGCCGCTCAC
The DNA here is from genome assembly GCA_004026705.1 of Nesogale talazaci. Taxonomy (NCBI): domain Eukaryota; kingdom Metazoa; phylum Chordata; class Mammalia; order Afrosoricida; family Tenrecidae; genus Nesogale; species Nesogale talazaci. The sequence goes on along the minus strand of PVJH01032389.1, from coordinate 10,891 downwards.
CGAGCCATTTCTAGCTCACGTGTGTTCCTGGGCCACGTTGTCACAACAGACCTACCTCTCTTCTTTGGCCACGTTGGCGCAACAAGCTTATCTATCACAGGTGCCATCTCTTAGGGGTTGCGCTACTCAAATTCCCTTGGGTATACATCCTCAGGAAGGGCCCAGGCCGGAATTGGGAGGTCTGATGAAAATTCCTCTAGTAGAATCATAGAAACTGTTGGAAGTTCTCTGCCAGCCTAAGTCTGAGACACTATTACTCACCTCCTTCACCTGAGGAGGACTCTTCACTCCGGCGAGGAGACGACGGCTGTATGAGCAGTGTGACGGAGAGTGAGACTGGCCTGTCTCAAGTCTAGGCCTCGCCATCCTTTTCCAGATGAACCTCGATGCTTTGGACGGGAGCTACGTACAACTGCTCTTCCTAGCAGCTCCCAGCGCAGGAATTCTGAATGCCAGCATAGTGGTAGAGAGAAATGTGAGTGCATTAGGGGCCACAGGGCATGCCTTGTCTGGAAGGACCTGAGTCCTCTTGGCACCCAGCCAAATGCAAACATGCTGAACAAGGATCTGGAGAAGCAGATGATGTCAGAGTGCACTCAAGGGGAACTCCAGAAAGTTGGAAGGTGTGATGGTTAGACTGTAGTTTAACTCCACAAACGTGGGTGAAGGTAGGGGCGGAGCCCAACCTATCAGTGAAGCTGCAGCCTGTGGACACCTCGTTGGGATGTAACTTGTGTAAGAGTGACCCTGGGCGCTTGTCTTTTTTTTTTTTTTTTGGCTTTTGCTGAATCTGGATCCTCCATCTGGTTTGTCAAAGCCCCCGTACATTGCTGATCCCATGAGCTTTGTGGGGATTGCAGACCTTGAAATCATTCAGCCGACTGTGGATTCATTCAGTTCTGCACCCACCAGCCTCCGGTCCTCAGGCTGTATCTTCCTGCATCCTTGGTCATCCAGCTCCTGCAGCTGCAGAAGCCTGGAGAAGCCTCCAGCTTATATGTGACCTAGGGTTTTGAACCAGGCTGGTCTCACCTACTACTACAATCACCTAAGGCATGCCCCGGTACAAATCTCTCTCTACATACCCACACACACAAGCCTCCCTTGTTTTGCTTCTCTAGAGAACTCCCAGAGGCAACTGGTAACGTCAGGAGCCAGGAGAACCAGGGGCCTGATTCGATGAGCAACGACATGGTGGGAAGTGATCGACTTAAAAAGCCGGCGAGGAGAAAGCTTGTGTTAAATTAGAGGACAGTGACAGAACCCACATCCCTGTAAAGGATTTGCTACACTGAAACCTTGGTTCAGAATAAGAAGATAATAATTTCATGACCGTGAAATGGATCAGAGGCCAGAAAGGTAGTTTCATAATCTCCTGTCAACTTGACTGAAGGGGTAGAGTCTAGCCTGTCACTCAGGTCCTAGCCAATCATCCTCTTGTGGGCATGGCCTTCTCCTGAGGCGTCTGGGAACTCCTGTCTTCCTCCCTGGAGGTGGGACGCATACTCTTTCTGTGACACTTTCCTGTTGATAAGCCACTGGAGCCATGCTGATGACAGCCAGAGTCCTGGAGATGTGTCCACTTCCATGAGATCTGCAGGCCTTTCTTCCCACCAGCCTGTGATCTTCCTGCATTCAGCATCATTGCATGGGCTACGTCAGTCTGAAGCAGAATTCGTGGGCTAATATTGGAATTATGGGCTAATATTGATCGATCTGGACAGAGCTGGGATGTTTTTTGTTTTGTTTTTCCAGATCCCTGAGGCATTTGTTGGGGTGGTAGCCTAGAAGAAGGTGTTGGGCGGCTTGGTGGTGAAGTGTGGCTTGTGCTGGCGCGGCAGGACTCGGTGGGGCGGAGGGAACCTGATCTTGGAGTCATGGAACTGCTTGACTGCAGGCCGGTGGCATTGGCTTCATGATTTGGGTGGAATGGGCCCAGGCTCAGTGCCGAGCACCCATGTCACGGTAGCACTGGGTGATGGCGCCTGCCGTGGTCAAGTCCCCGCACTCCCGGTACGTGTGGTGGGTCCCACTACGGGAGTCGTAGCGCAGCCAGATGCCAAAGTTCTCCACCCGCAGAGGAGACTTCTCGAACACCTGCCCGCAGGACACGATCTCCCCGGAAGACTTCTTCATCTTCTTCAGCTGTGACACAAAGTACCAGAAGCGGGACTTGGCGATGACATGGTTGGGGGTGAAGATACGCATGTGGTAGAGTGGCGGGGTCCGGCACTTGGGGGTGGGCAGGCAGCGGTCCACCGCCTTGTACTCACGAAGCGTGCCCGTGGCCTTCATTGTGTGGGTTTTTTTTGTTTTGTTTTGTTTTGGGGGGCATCATTGCCCTGTGGTGGTGGGAGTAGGAGGCCCAGCCTTGCTGCTGGATTTGAACCTCCAACCCAGTGGGCCGCAGTCCCGCGCACAACCACTACGCCACCGGGGCTCAGCGGGATGTTTTCTTAATATGAATTACTCTCATATATAAAGCTCTCGTTACACACACGAGTGTCCCTGCATTTGTTTCTCTCATCAGCGGGGACTAACACAACCTGACTAGCTCAGATGGATGCCTGTGACAGACCCGCATGGTTGCTACCGGAGCGACCGCACCCTGAGGAGTTAATAACTGACTTGGACAGGTAAAAGGTTGGTTGTAAGCTTAAGAATCCGTAGCCAAAAGGGCTCTGGGGTGGTCTACAGGGCAATGGTTTTCCCTTAACATGGCCTTCCGCCTCCAGATTTGTTGTTCTGCCAAGATGATTTGCTAGACCACACACTTGCAAAGGGACAGCTTGGTCTACTATGCAAATAAAGTATGTAGCCTTCTTAGAGGGATTGGCTGTCTACTCTGCAAATAAGGTATATAAAATCCTTGTGGCAATTGGACATAATGGTGTGTAAACTAGGTACCTGAAGTCGACCTAGAAACAGGAGGGGGATACCTTCTTTTCTGCCGAGGGTCATTTGGATATTTATGAACTTATTCACAGGCCATACCGAGACAATACTTAATGAACTCATCCCTCATGTTATGACCGGAACAAGCTTCTCTTTGGTGAGGCGTGTGATGTTGGCGGATATTGATGTTTTGTGAGCCAGGTGGGCCAGATGTTCCCCACCTGAGAGAGGACCCTGCTAGGCATTTGGAACCAATCCCTTTAACAGAGGTTAAAAGGGACCTAACTACCATCAAGGAGAAAAGACAAGCGTGAAGTGTGCCTCTTGAGTTTATTAGGGTCCTTGCACTAAGAACCTTAAATCCAGGAAACAGACAGGTAACACTGGAGACAGCTTACAAGCAGCAAGAACCAGGGGTCCTACATTAGGGACTCCTTGCTGTTTGTTTGTCAGAGAACGTCACTTATATTGAAGTATCTCATACTTCCCTGTGCCCTGACAGTCTCTCTAAACTCAGTGTGGTTTCTCATGTCTACTTCACTCCTCCTGCACCCACAGGCTTTGCACCTGGATTGTGGGTGGCTGTTCTTACCCTGGACCCCTGGTGCTGTAGGGGTTATGTGTTGCGCTATGACCCACATGGTCGACAATTTGAAATCCCCTGCAGCTCCGTGGGAGAAAGAGTGAGCCTTCTACGCCAATAAACAGTTACAGTCTGGGAAACCCACAGAGGGCTAGGTCAGCATGGGCTTGATGGCATTAAGTTTTGTTTTCTGCATTGCTCTTGTTCTGAGCAATTGCTTCAAATGATATCTCTTACGTCATAGATAGAAAAACTGCTTATCAATGGATCAGCTGTCCATTGATAATGAATTCTTCAAGGTCAGACCTGGACGAAGAATTTTGACCATGTTTTGGCTGTTTTCACTGTCTTAATGAAAGACTCAAAGCCAGAGGAATAGAATCTTATGGCTCCAGGAATTTGTCTGCCTGATCTCATGGTAGCCTTCAGGTATCGCTAATCTCTGAATTCCTAGTTCACCATTTCCTGGACACCATTGGAACTCTTCCCTTGATTCAGGGCAACAAAGATACTCATAGAGACATTCAGCAATTCTCTAGGGCACGCCAAGGTCAGTGAAGTGGTGAGTATGTGCATGACACCTTCCTTGTTTGACTGAGTCTGAAAGGGCCCAGCCAGGGTCTGGGCTGCCCCTCTGGGTAGACTCTCAGGTTTCCCCTAACTGTCCATGGTCAGCAAAGGCAGGACGGACCGTACAGCTCAAAGGCTAAATGAAGTCCCAGACTTTGGAGCCAGGTATCCCTTCAGTCTGGATTCTGACTGGTTTCTGGTATCTTGGAGGAGTCATTTCAGTTGTCTGAGCACTTGACAGGTGTCAAAAGGGGTAAAAAAAAAAGGGATAGCTGAGACCCGAGTATGGACAATCAGGAGTCTGGACATATAAGCAGTCCCAAACTATAAACAAGATCTGTCTCTTATGGATTGTGATCAGGGTTGTATAAGCCACCAATAAAATGATTTTTTTAAGGAAAAAAGAGCTCAGTCTCTAAGTGTTTAGTTTGTAGGAAAGCTAGAGCAGGTATACAAGGTTGTGATTTTGTTTTGTTTTGTTTTTTTAAAAGCAAGATAGGGGCCCTATTGGCACCGTGGTTAAAGTGCTAACTGAAAGGTTGGTGGCCCCCAATCCTCTATGGGGAAAAGACATGGCAGACCATGTCCATAAGGATTTACAACCTCCATGGAAGCTCTATCCTGTTGTAAAAGGTCACCATCAGTCAGAGTTTTGAGCCCTTTCCATGATTTAAAAGCTGTATATGCTGTCATTGGGTTGATTCTAACTTACTGTGACTTTATAGGACAAGGTCAAACCGCTCTTGTGGGTTTCAAAGACTGTAACTCTTAGGAGAGCACCTCGTCTTTCTCCCACAGAGCAGCTGGAGGATTTTGAACCGCTGACCTTGTGATTAGCAGCCCAACACATAACCACTCTGTCATCGGCGCTTCTAAACCAAACAAGCCATCAAGACTCACAGTGACTCTACAGGGCAGAAAAACCTCTCTGGGTTTCTGAAACGGCAACTGCTTACAGGAACAGAAAGCCTCATCTTTCTCTTATGAAGTGGCTGGTGGGTTTGAACAAGCTGCCTTGCGGTTAGCAGCCCAAAGCATAACCCACTCTGCCACTACAGCTCCTAAGTGAGGGCAAATTTATATAACATGAAAGGGCAAGTTCAAGTTGTCCCTAAGTCAGATACCCATAACCCAGGGTCTGCCTACAACGTGACCTTTGTGTTTAGTGTAATGGAGTTGTCTAATTCTAAGTTAATGATTGTTTTTCATAATGATTTAACAGTCAGTTTTGAGAATGTCTGAAAAAGTCATCATTTGGTTCCCAGGAGTCAATGCAAGCTGCTATAGCTACTTCTAAGTCATCAGCTGCTGGTTGAAAGTCTTCTTCCCTGCCCAGGTGCCCTTGTCTCAGCCCCAGCTGTGGTGTTGGACGGAAGCTCCTATCCTTTGCGTAGCTCTATTCCTTGAGCATAAACTGTCTGAACCCTTAGATGGAAAAAAAGTCTTCCTCTTCGAGGTTGGTTTCTAACATCCCTTGTTTAGTATTAAGTTACGTGATCTTTGGAATCTGCAGTTGGGAAGCCGCTGGAAGAAGAGACATTTTTGTAGCTGGGTCTTCTCTCAGCTGGGAGTTTCTGGCATGAGGAATATACATTCCTTGAGCCACTCTTACGCCCTGGGAGAAGAGGACCCCTGGACAGAAATTCCCTGTCAGAGACCCCACTCATCAGCCTATGGACTCCTCCAGAGAAGGTCTGGTGCATGAAAACTTGATTTTTTTTTCCCACCAGATTGTTTATCCAGCCCATCTTATCTAGATAGACCTGCAGAAATAATAACCTGCACAGAGCGAACAGACGAGACCGAGCAAACCAAAGAAACAAAAGAAGACAAAACAACAACAAAACCAATGACAAAAAAGTAAAACCTGTAAATAGTTGGACTGTTTGTTGGCCTTTAGGAGTGTTTTCCGGTCAAGTCTGATGGAATGTCATACTCTGGTCCCAAAGTCTATTTTTGGCACCCCCTCAGGACTTCTTTGCTCTGTTCCCCTTGCTATTCTCTTGCACTCACTTAGTGTTTTGTCTCGGTGTGGTGGAGTCAGATTGGGTGCCATTCCCACACTGCCTTTCCAGTGTTGTCCCTCTATAGGTCTATGGGGTGAGTGAGGGATGTCGTGACTCATAGTGGGGCCAGTCATATGGTAATATTTGATCTTTTTTTTTGTTGTTTTGGGGGCATCACTGCCCTCTGATGGTGGGAGGAGGAGGCCCAACCTTGCTGCTGGATTTGAACCTCCAAACCAATGGGCCGCAGTCCCGCACACAACCACTACGCCACCGGGGCTCAGCCCATATGGTAATATTTTAAATTCTATATCACTGGCTACATTAATGACATTACCAATAGAATTATCTTCTGCTCCAGGGGGATCATTTATAATGTTCTTTGGGAGAGAGTTTGACACAGTGCCTACCAAATGGGGTCCCACATAATGATAAGGGCGGTGCAGGACTAGGCAGTGTTTCATTCTGCTGTACGTCAGGACACTATGAGTTGGGACCATCTTGATAGCACTTGATCTTAGCCAAAAGCCCGAGAGGCGATGACCAACATGCTAGCATCTACCAACAGCGACTCCTGCTATTACTTTTGTTTCACAAACTATATCGCCTTGGGACTACTTGTCAGCCAGTCTTTGCTGGCTTGGAATTTAGTGGCGCACACATGTGCGTGCGTGCGTGCGTGCATGTGTTTGAATTCTCCCTTGTATTTATCTCGATTCTCAAGACAATGTTTACACATAGGCAGTATGTGCATAAACATACATGTAGATAATAATCTCTATGAGCACACACACACATTATTTCTGCCCAACTTTTCTTGCCTATCCCTTCTCTATCTACATCTGTACCATTTCCGGGATCCACCCCCGCCCAACAATTCCTTGAGAGATACAGAATAAAGAAAAAGAAGAGGGTGCAGGAAAGATCCAAAGTCTTCCCAAATGTAACTAGAGTTATAGCTTTTATTTGAGTCTTATGTCTTGGGAGACAGATGGGAGAAGTACGTTAAAGATGGTCTGGCAAACAACCCCCCCCCTCCACCCGCCGTGGGATGGGGTGGGGGTGAAGAAGGAACACCTTCACAGAGACCATCTCGTAGAGGTCACATGGAGTCAGCCTGGATTGTGAGTTCAGAGGCGATTCTTGGCAGTTCGTATTGTGATCGGAGACCAAGCGATCCTCGTGCTGACGCTGGCAGAGAGCCGGCGGATGGAGGAGCCACAAGGCCCGTAACTACAAGGGGGCGTCATGTCAAGGTCCCCTGACCAAGCAATCCCTGTTTTGGGAATGGAGACTGTATACCCAGGGGAACTCCATCCCGTTACATCCAGTCTTCTTCCCAGGGGCCTTCAGTATTACTGGCCTTGGATAAGAGAAAATCCTTGGGTTTCTTATCCATCGAGCGTGAGACCGAAGTCTGATAGGGAGACCGACGGTACTGTGAAGAGGGGCGAACGGTCTCGAGCTTGGGTCTGAGCTCCGGCTCGGCGTCGGTTTCTGTGTCTGCCTCCGAGTAAACTTCAGGCTCCGGCTCCATTTCAGGTTCCACCTGGGTTTCATGCTCCAGCACCGTGGCCAGCTCTCGGTCCAAATACAACTCATGCTCTTGTTCCGAGTCAAGCATTCGCTCCATCTCCACCTCTGAGTCTTCCATTTCTGACTTTAGGGCCGTGGGCCTGTAGTTTAGAGTGGTGCTTTTTTGCATGTCCAGGTTACTGCTGTAGGGCTGATAATGGGGCTCTCCATTCTGAAATACACACCACGCGGTAGGTTAACATTTAAGGGTCGCCGAGATCTGTGAGCACAAAGAACCTCAAGATTGGCAGGGCCCAAACCATTGATTCCTGTCGAACTACAGCGTGTGTGTGTGTGTGTGTGTGTGTGTGAAGGCTGGGGGTGGGAGGGGTGGCCGGTGACTTGCATCAATCTGTTTCTCATCCTCTGTACTTTCTAGGAGGCCCCATGGTGGTGTAATGTTAACCCAGGACACACTGGACTGTTGACTGCAAGGTCTGAAACCGCCAGCCATGCAACGGGGGCTTCCTAGCCCCACAAAGAGGGACAGTTTCTGAAACGCACAGGGGCAGTTCTTCCCTATCCTACATGGCTGCTATGCGTTACCATCGACTCCCTGGCAATCAACTTGACTTGGGTTGGGTGGGCACCCCCGATTCGTCTGTTACTCCCGACTTCTCAGGTCCATCCGTTGCTAACTCGTGATTTCTCTGGCTTTTCTAGCTAGCATGAAGTGCACAGCAACCATTGAACGGCTAGTGGTCTTGAAACACCTTGTCTGCTTGGTCTTACTCGTCTTACTCCAACCTTGAACGCAATCTTTGACAGGGCCTGGAAGGGCCTGGGTGATCTGGCCTCTGGCCACCCTTTGTCTTTATCTCCCAGCTGTGCTCTCTGCTCTTTGGTCTGGCCGTCAAGTTACCCAAAGCCACCTGCCGCTTATCTTTGTCCACCTTGTTTGTCATCTCATCTTGCTCCAAACCCCAAACAAAGATACCCATGTGGATCAAAGCTCCCTTCGTGTTCCAACTGCAGGCCGTTCACACTTGTTTTACGAAACCAGAAAATCCAGACCCACTGCCATTGCCATAAAGTTGATTCTAACTCAGAGCTACCCTCTGAGTAGCACTGCCCCCATAGTTTCTAGATTTTTTTGGGAGGGGGGCATCACTGCTCTCTGGCGGTGGGAGTAGGAGGCCCAACCCCACTGCTGGAATTGAACCTCCATCCCAGTGGGCCACAGTCCCGTGCACAACCACTATGCCACCGGGGCTCAGCCCTTAGTTTCTAGATTTTTAAAAGGGCAAACAGCCTCATCTTTCTCCCATGAATGGCTGGAGGGTTTGATCTGCTGACCTTGTGGTTAGCAGTCCGACATTTAAGCTGCTGTGCCACCAGGGCTTCTTCCACATCTCGCATAGTACCAGTAATATATGACCCCCTGTGGCAGCTTGTCATCTCATGTCAATTTCAGGACTGGGAGTGTAGGGGTGGAGCCTAGCCTGTCAATCTGGAGATAGCCAATGAGACCTCTGTGTGGGCATCATTTTCTCCTGAAAATTCTGGGAAATCCGGTCGTATTTCTCCCTTGGAGGTGAGAGACTTACAACTCAGTCCCTTGGAGATGCCCTATTGACAAGACCAATGGCTGACTCCCTGGGAGACATCTCAAAGGAAAAGCCACATGGGCTTACCCTGATGGAACCAGAACTCTGAAGCTTGAGAAGCCACATAGAGACTCCTGCCAGCACTGAGATGCTTGAGAAACCACAGAGAGGCCCCTGCCAGTGCTGAGATGTTTTTACCACCACTGGATATATGAGACTCTGCACCCACTGGCCTGTGATTGTCCTGGCATCACTGCATATGCTTCGTGAGTCTGAAGAGAACTTATGGATTACTATCAGACATAGGGGCTAACATCAGACGTATGGACTTAGACTGGACCGGGTTGGGATACTTTCTCAATGTTCCATTCCTCTCATATATAAACCTCTCCCTTACACACATATGCATGTTTATGAATTTGTTTCTGTAGTCTACCTGGACTCACACACCACCTTATTTACAAACTTAATTCACTTCCTTGAGGTAGGACAAAGCCTGGGCGTTCTCTGTCTATTCTCTCACCATAAATGAGCTCATTTAAGTACTTTTTTTTTTAGCTGCCACCTGTGAGGCTGTGACTCTGTGGTTATAACCCTTCCCTCGCCTAATTAGAAGGTTCATACATCCACTTGCCCTCCTCACATTGGATATCTGGAAGGCATCTTCAAGGGAACTCATCTGAAAAGAAATTGTTCCTTCTCAACTCTTCTATCTCAGATGCCAGAAAAAGAAATTCAATGTAGCCAATATCAAAAAACATATCCAAGTTCTGATAAAGAATAATAGTTCACCAGATGATTAAAAAAAACACACCAACAGTCACCGATAGACTCAGTGGAGAGACAAAAGAAGCTCTTCTCATTCAATTTAGGAATAAGACATCACTATTACTTAAATTGCTCTCGAAGGTCAAGAAAGTGTAATGATTGATGACACAGGAATAAAAATGCTAATCATTGGGAAAGTAAGAGGTTCATATAGATATTTTTAAGCTCCTACCTAGAAAACCCAAGAAAAACAATACTGGAATTACACCTCTTAAGACTGACTGGTCACAAGGAAGAGATGACCCAGTCAAGATGCAATAGAGAACCAATGAAACACACAACTTTTCTCTAGTTCTTTGGTTCCTTCATGGTCATGACTTCAATTCTACCTTACAAATCTAATTAGACCAGAACATGCACACTGCTACAGATAAGAACCCACAGCACAGGGAATTCAGGGTAGACAAACCTCTTGGCGCCAACAGTGAGAAGAGAGATACCAGGTGGATAGGGGGACGGTGCATGAGAAAGGGGGAGTCATTCACAAGGATAGACATAGAACCCCCTTCCAGGGGGACAAGCAAAAAAGTGGGTGAAGGGCAATAGAGGACAATTTAAGATATGAATATAACTTATACTTAACTCTATAACTTAACTCTTCATGGGGGAGGACGGGTGGAAATGAGGAATTGATATAAAGAGCTCAAGTAGAAAGAAAATGCTTTGAAAATGATATGGAAGCATATGTACAAATGTGCTTGACACAATGGATAATTGTATGTATGGATTGTGATAAGAGATGTAAGAGACCCCAGTAAAAGTATTTAATTAAAAAATAAAGACACACTAGTCAGAGGAGTCAGAAACATGGTCAAATTTTATAAACATCAATAGGTTTCCAGAACGGAAGCTACTGCCAACTAGAAAAGACAATGGAAAAGATCAAT
>PVJH01032388.1:0-22698 GCA_004026705.1 Nesogale talazaci | reverse complement strand
GGTCCATTTTGTTATAAAATAAGATTTGGAAATAAAAATATTAAAATGTAATTTTATACTCTAAACATCTATGCTGTTCATAATTTTCAAGATGAAATATGAAATTATCTGGGTAGTACCATGCTGAATATTCAGAAAACTCATTCACGATTTATCCAGTGTTTTCTCTAGGCACCTGGAACTATTGATGTTTCCCTGAATATTTATACATTTGTCCTCATTCTGAAGTAAAAAGTTATAAGCCAGACATTCTTTCAGAAAAGAGGATAGTGAGCCTTCAACGTTGACTTCTACTGGATTAATTTGAAAACATCATTAGGGAAGGTGATTCACCACACAGGACATAACATTTCATAAAGGGTCAGTAAAGATGACGGAAACTCTCACTGAGGTGAACTGACACACTCCCTACAAAAAGGAGACTATAGCTAAGGTGTTTTTCTTATAGGCAGCATATTGATACAATTTGACTTACACAATCTGCTACCCTCCACCTCTTGACTGGTAGGTTTTACCCACTAATATTTGGTGCCATTGTTGATAGATGTAGGTTTTTGCTGTCATTTTAATGTTTGTTTTGTTGTTTTGTGTTGTGGATTTCTTTGCCTTTCCAATATTTCTGTGTTGGTTTTATGACTGTTGATTTCGGACTGATGGTGTCTTGGGTGCTGATCTCAGTTAATGCTCTTGTTGATTATCTATGTGGAGAATATTCCTTAGTTCTTTTTGCATATTTTTTTCTTTTTACAAATTAATTTCTCTGTGCCTGGAGATATCCTTATTTCTCACTCATAATTGAGGAATAATGTTGCTGTGCATTAGCTCCTCGATGGAAAGTATTGTTTGCTTTTTATTACTTTGAAGTTTAATATGTCATTCCTTTTTCTTCTTTTCTGCATGGTTTCTGCACAAAAATCTGAGCTACGGTATTTCTTATTGGTTTTACTTTGGTGGGTCTTTTTGGCCTAGCTGCTGCCAGGATTCTCTCCTTGGCCTAGATGTTGGCAAGTTTGATGGTGATATGTATGTTTCTTGTTGGGCTCTATTCTATTTGGGGTTCTTTCAGCTTCCTGGATAATCATTTCTTTCTGTTTTATGCTGCTAGGATGTTTTCTGCCATTTCATTTGTGGACTTGATTGTTGTTTGCTTCTTCCTCCTATCGCATCTCCATGTGATATTAATTATTCCTCTTTACGGTTTTCCATGTAGTAATCCATAGACCTTATTCAGATGCCTTTGCTCTATTTGTTGCTTATTGTCATACATTGGAGTCAAGAGATTTGTCTTCATGCTCATTAATTCAGTTTTCCCTTTCTTAGGCTGTGCTATTCTGGCCCTTTACAGTATTGCCTAATTCTATTAATGTATTATCCATCTTCTCAATGTATAGTTGGTGTAAAGATTCTAGTTTGTTTGTTTTTCTCTTTTGTTCTTTCAAACTCTCTATTCCTTAAAAGTGCTGAATATTACTCTTCTGAATATTTTTCTTCTTTTTTTCTGGTGGATGTAGGATGGTGCCTTCATCAAAAACATCCTATGGATCCGAATGTTCTTCACTACTGTGTATCTATTATTATTATTACTTTAAATGGATCATTGTTGATTACAGTCTTCATGGCATCTTGATGCTGTTGTTAGGGCTGGGGCTGGGGTGGAAAAGGACTGCTGAATTGACTAGAGCAATTCACCCCACTGAGTGGTACTGGAAAGGAATAACAGAAAGCAGAAAACCAAACAAGAAAGAAGGGAGAATTAAAGGGAAGGGGGAACTCTAGGAGAAAAATGAAAAGAGAAAAACAGAGAGAAAAACAATTTTAAGAAAATGAGAATAAGGAAGAAGAAGGGAGCTGAGCCCTGGTGGCATAGTGGTTGGGTGTGGGACTGCAGCCCACAGAATTGACAGATCAAATCCAGCAGCAGCTCTCCAGGAACAAGGCTGGGCTTCCTACCTCTGGCAGGGCAGTGATGCAAAGGGGAAAAAAAAGAAAAAAAAGAAGAAGGGAAAACGGTATTTTGAGGGGGAAAGGAAAGTACAAAAACAGAATATTGTTTGGAATTAAGAGAAAAAGAAGAAAAACAAAAGGCTCTGTTCTTATGACCCACAAGCATTTGACCACATTCCCTACCTGTGCACATTCCCTACCTTGGTTGGTGTCTAGTAGATTTTAATTCCATTTCCCCCAGAAATATTTGAAGCCCCCTTATTTGTATGCCCAAATGTTGTCACTACATTTCAGTGCCTTCATCACTCATTCTGTTTCAAATTAATTATTCTCCTGTGACATTTTGTTTTACATCCTGAGCATCCTGAGGCATAACGTCTACCTCCTAATGATTTCATCTGCTTAGTACTGTTTTGTAGGACTCTAATGCTACTTTCTGATGTTGGCTTTGTCATGGATTCTTTATACATTGGCAGAGACTATTTTCAAATTTCATTTATTACATCAGGGTAGTTCTTGGGTTATGAGCAGTTACAATAATATAACAACAAGGTGTTAGCAAGCCATTGGAGAGAGAGCATTATACACACACACACACACATACCTGACTTCCATCAAGTCTATGGTGACTCATAATGACCCCTCTGTGGATTTCAAGACTGCAACTGGAATAGAAAGCTTGACTTGTTGATTTCAAACTATTGACCTTATAGATTGCAGCCCAGTGCATAGCCACTAAGCCACCACAGCTCTGGAAAGAGAATGCGTGACATATATAACACAACCTTCAGCCAAGAATCAGGAGCTTTTCTGTTGTGGAGAGGGTGGTTAGAGAAAGAGAATGATGGAATTATGCTGACAAGATTTGAGGTTCCTAGTGGTTCAGTGCAAGTAGTAGAAAGAGTTCTATGCCCTGTTATACTAGATGTAATGTGAACGCTAACAAATTCAGATATCTCCTGTAAGTGATGGAAATCCACAGAAGTTTTTTTTTAAAGTCAAGTATCATATAATTTGAATTTCAGTATTGATGCCTACAGCTGTACATAAAGGGTCTAACACAGAGATGAAATAACTTGGAAGTTTGTAAAACATTCCTCAAATAGTCAGAAGGTCTTTAATCTGGGTTATAGAAGGAGCAAGAAGATGTGGCCATCATGTCATAAAATGAGCCTTGAAATATAAGCAGAGTCAGATTGGAAAGAGTTTATATGAAATAGCAGGTATTGATGCATCCCTTTCCCCCCATCCCACAAGGTTTTAGTTAGAAGACCAATAGACATTTTTGAATGTCTAGGAAGTTTTTCACCACTGCTTTATCCATTTGCTAAAGAAAGTAAGTTTATCTTAAAAAAAAAAGTAAAACTGAAACACACAAGAAAATACTAAAGAAATTCAAGTGATAATTAGGTACACAAATACCTTCCCCTCCCTGCAGAAGAATTCATTTTAGAGGAAGCACTGAAGCTACAGCTCTAGGAAAGGGACATGTCTGATCAGAGAACACAGGAGCAAATGAAGGGGAAGGAAGAGAGAGTGGAACATACTCTGGCTCACCAAGCCCTGAAAACAATGGTCCTGCTCAGCGTAGCCAGTGCACAGAGAGGACAGGGGACAATACTGGAGACATAATGTGGGAATTGTGTCTAATCTGACCCCACCACACTGAGATGAAATACTAAGGGTGCGCAACAGAACAGCAAGGGGAACAGAACAATGTCCTCAGGGAATACCAAAACAGACTTTCAGGTCAGGGTGTAGCACCCCATCAGACTTACTGGAAAACACTCCTAAAGGTCCACAGACCTTGAACTTTTAGCAGATTTTTCTTTTTTGGTGCCACTTGTTGTTGTTTTATCTTTTGTAGTTTTTTTCTGTCTTTTTGTGTGTGCTTATTATGATCTCTGCAGGTCTATCTAGATAAGATAGACATGTAAACAATCTGGAGGAGAAAATAAAGGGGATGACAGTTCCAGGGGGACTGGGAGGAGGGAGGTGTGGGGGAAAGGAACAAACTGAGGGACAAGGGAACAACAAGTGATCCAAAATCAATGGTGAGGAGGGTGTAGGGCTATAGCAAGGGTAATGTAACTGAGAAGAATTACTGAAACCCAAATGAAGATTGAGCAGGATAGTGGGACAGGAGGAAAGTTAAAGGAAATAGAGGAGAGAACTAAGAGGCAAAGTATGTTTATAGAGGTCTAAATACAGACATATGTAAATATATTTATATATGATGATAGGGAAATAGATCAATGTGCATATGTTTATAGGTTTAGTATCAAGGTAGCAGATGGACATTGTGTCTCAACTCAAGTACTCCCTCAACACAAGAACGTTTTGTTTTCTTAACCTGGCATTCCATGATGCTCACCTTCATTGCTGAAGACAAAGTGGGTACATAGCAAATGTGGTGAAGAAATCTGATGGTGCTCAGATATCAAAAGATATAGTGCCTGGGGTCTTAAAGAGTTGAAGATACACAAGCGGCCAACTAGCTAAGAAGCAACACAGCCCACATGGAGAAGTACATCAGCCTGTGTGACCATGAGGTGTCAATAGGACCAGGTATTAGGCATAAAAGAACAACAAATCATATCATTTTGGATGAGGGGGAATTCAAAGTGGAGAATCAAAGCCCACCTGTAGGCAACTGGACATCCCCTTACAGAAGGGTCACA
The DNA here is from genome assembly GCA_004026705.1 of Nesogale talazaci. Taxonomy (NCBI): domain Eukaryota; kingdom Metazoa; phylum Chordata; class Mammalia; order Afrosoricida; family Tenrecidae; genus Nesogale; species Nesogale talazaci. Next base: position 18,073 of record PVJH01032388.1, on the reverse strand, counting down.
ATGAAGAGACCAGATAGTCAGGGTGCAGTATAGCTGCATTCCAATTGCCAATAATTATCAATGCATATTTAGTGTATACTTGATCAACTTCAGATCAGAGATCTTGTAGAATCCTTAAGTTTCTGCCTCATTAATTTTAGTGATTGGGAAATAAATTTGAATAATAATTGTGTTGGTTGGATTTTCTTTTGTGGGAATAGACATTATCCTATCACAGACAGCCTTTTCCTTTAAGATAGTACTTCAAGTGTCCTTTGGGACAATGAATTCAAGGACATTATTTAGATTTTGCCATCCCCCACATAGCAAATTATACAATATTCTGATTCAAAATGACCAATATTAGCCCATTTCAGTTCACTAATACCTAGAACATAAATTTTTATACAATCAATTTCACTTTTTACAATTTTCATTTTCCTAGATTTAAAGAATTCTACAAGATCTTTGATCTGAAATTCATCAGGTATACACTAAAGATTCTTTGATAATTATTGGCAATTGAAATACACATACTGGAAACAAAGAGGAGGGACTAGTAGATGGAAAACATGGTTTAAATGACAGAAATTAATTCATGTTCTCAGTTATTTCTTCTCATTTTGAATCATACCACATCAGCAAATGAAGTTCTTAAAGACTTTAATCCTGCATATTTTACTCCATTAATCTCATTATGGTCAACTCTCATATTTTGAGTGCCTTCTGATATGAGGGCTCTTTTTCCGACCTTACCTGTGACAGTGTCCTACTGTTCTATTCATTAGGTTTGCAGTAACTACAAGATTTCAATGCTTTCCAATGGATTTTCAGCGTCTGACTCTTGTGGCATACAAAGCCTATTCATTCTTTCTAATTGCTTATTCTTTGTCTAGAGGCTATGCTGCGTTCTGCCCACTTCAGGTGACCCTGCTGGTATTGAAAATACCACTGATATACCTCTGAATACCTTAGCAACACACAAGCCATCACAATATGGCAAACTTTCGGATAAGTGGTACCAGGAACTGTTCTTAGAAGCAGGCAATTTTCCTATAGGGAGGCCTTGAAAGAATTTCTGAATAGTACTGGAAGGTTGTATTCCTTTTCTCTTGCATGTGCTCAGACTATTGCAACGAGAACAAGTGTTTTGACCTTTGTGTTTCTCATTCCATCTGGGCGTTTGCGACTTCCTCCATGCCTTGCTGACTTCCAACAACAGATACCCACTGAATCAGAAGCTCTTTTCTAGCAGGTCCAAATGAACAGGTTCAGTTTGGTTCAATTCATGTTGCTCCTAATTGAGACTGACAAAAGCTGCTGTAAAAATGAATATGATTTGCAAGAGACACATGACATTGCAAAAATCAAAACCAAAATAAGAATGTTATTATTTTCATTTGAAACTGGGACCATCGCTCTTATTATTGCTAAAATAATGATATTGGTCTCTTCTGTCTATATTTTCCTCAACTAACAGAAACTAGGCTATTGTGAACGTGTACAAATGCCTCTGGCATTGGCACAGGTAGAGAGATGAATGATTAGCTCTTCTATTCCAGTGTGTTGAATCTGCTCAATCAGGGCCTGTAAGCTTGTCATACACAAGAGAGGAGTAGTCATTTCACTGAATAGAATGAAAGCAAGAAAAGAAACAGAAAGATATAGGATGTACTTGGATCAAATGAAAAACACATGTTGAGATAATATTTCTTAACTCATCAAACTCAGAAATCAGGGACCCCCAGTAGAAACTAGTGGGGAGCCCTGGAGATATAGTGGGTATAGGTTGACTGCCAACTGCATGCGTAACAGTTCAAAACCACCAGCAGTTATGCAATCATGACACACAAAAAACATAACTTAAATTCATTCTCATCAATAAAAATAGGGTAGAAAATGCAGATGATTCTAGCACAGCCAATCTAGGAAAAGAACTTACAAGACTTCTAGGTGGAGAACTACAAAAGACAACTTAGAATTATGTAAATCATCAATGAAAAAAAGAGGGACATGGGCTGAGCCCCGGTGGTGTAGTGGTTGTGTGCGGGGCTGCGGCCCACAGGACTGGCGGTTCAAATCCAGCAGTAGCTCTCCAAGAGCAAGACTGGGCCTCCTATTCCCACCAGGGGACAGTGATTCCCCGACAAAAAAGAGGGACAAATTTAGGGACCAATAAAAATATGAAGGCAAAGCAAAAACAAATAAATATAGGAAGACATGCTTGTGATCATTAATCATTCAAGAAATGAAAATCAAAACAATGAGAAACCACCACCACTGCATTGATAGGAATACTAAAATACAAAACAAAGAGATAACAATAAATGTTGATTAGTGTATGGAGAAACTCGAACTTCCATACACTGCAGGAGTGGGGGGTAAGGGCAACTGTAAAATGGTACTACCACTATGATAAGTTTGAAATAGACACAGCAGATATATCCATGGTATATATCCCAGAGAAATAAGAAGTATGACACAAATAGATATAGGGATATGTACATCTATGTTCGTCACAACACTATTTGCAATGATAGAAAGATGGAAACAACCTACATGCCCAACACTTGAGGAATATATAAGCAAAGGTTGGTATAGAGACACAATGACATATTGTTCAGGGTTAAAGAATAATGATGAATCTAAAATACCTCATAACATCGGTGACTTGATGACATTAGAGGACATTATGCTGAGTAAAATTAGCTAAACACAAATGAAAAAACATTGTATGAAATTAGTGTTATTTGTTTTAAAGATCAAGAAAAGGTTTTCACATGAAAATAAACATTCTTTGATGACTAGGAAGGGAGGTGAAAATTTGGGTGAACCCAGGAAGGCAACACAGAATGAGACTGAGGTTAGGAAAGAATGATGGGTACAGGGGAAAGCGGTGACAATGAAGGCAAATTTGGATAGACAGACTGCTCAGACGGGAAAGAGAGGTGGGGAGTATTCACACAAACAGGAGTTTGACCGAAGACATGAGCATATATAGCTACTTTTTCCTGCAACTAGGTCTTGAATGGGGTGAAGCATACAGGTGGTTAAGTTATGGACACATCTCGGATAAATGAGTATCTTGAGGGAGCAAGTTGTCAGGCTTGGAGGATCAGGGCAGCAGTCTCTGGGGATAGATAGCAGGGTCAATTGGCTTGATCTGGTTTACAGAGACATGAAATATTCTTTGTCTTAACTTAGTAGCGGCTGGGATCTTACACGTTTATGAAACATTATCTATTGGTTTCTCCCTGCCCAGAGGAAAGAAGAGTGACAAAAATTAAAAAAAAAAACCATATGAAAACTATTAGTCTAATGGATGAATGGACAACGCAAACATCGATCTCCACAGCCCATAAACCAAAAGAATTGGAGTGTGGTTGGCTCCAACTGCCAACTGCTCTGGAAAGGATTCCATTAGAGGGTTCTGAATAGAGAGGGAGAAAACCGTGAAAGATGACTCAGACTCCTAAGAGACTGGTCTTACTAATCGCAGCTAGCAGGATCCCCCGAGATGAGGAACCTTCCCCTTCCTGTCTTAAAATGAACTCGCTTCTCATTAGATTGATAGGTCACTGCCGATCGAAGGTGTCATGTTTATTCAGAAACAGCATTCTGAGAGTTAGGCGAGAAGAAGACCTGGAAACAGGAGACACAGGGAGAAGTGGGATGAGGGAAGAGACAGTGAGGGGATGGCAATGGACGACTTGAAATGTGAAGACTATGAATTGTTGATTGTAAAGCTAATGACTTGCTCCGCACACATTTGCCTTTTTCACAATAAAAGTTTTAAAAAATTAGTCTTGGAGACAAATTTTAAAGGACCTAGATATATGTTGTGTGCTGCTCATACACCTGCTATGTGGCAAAAATGAAAATGTGAAAATTCCAAACGTCTTTGATGCAGTGATATTGAAATACTCATTAGCAGTCAGTGGGAAGTCATATTGCAAAGTATTTTCAGTATTAACTAGAAATGACTATACTACTATCTATGACTATGATTAATCAACTGCAGGTAAATAGTTAATAAGAATGGATATGGATGTTTAATGAAGATATGTATAATAATGTCCAGCGTATCCTAATCTGTAACTGCTTAAAACTGGAAATAATACAACTTAGCTGTATTGTTTTCAACAATAAACCACCCATCGTAAAACAGATAAATATTGTCCTATTCATATAATGGAACGATATGCCACCATGAAAATGAGTGAACAAATGAATGCATCTCAAAGCACAATGTTGAATGAAAGAAGGCATTCATGTACATGACTGAGTGTTTGCAAAGGTCATAATAGACAAATCTATAGTACTAGCAGACAGAGTAATGATTGCCTTTAATCAAGGGAATACTGACTTAGGAAGGCACACATGCTAGAGTTTCGTTACAATTAGTTTCTTGATTTGTGATTGATAACAGATTTTGTTACAGGTTTGTCTACTAAAGTTTAATGCTTTACATTTATATTTCTTTAAAGATATTTCACTAAAAATATTTACATTAATTTTAGAAACTGCACTAGCTTCTGGAAACATAAAGGAAAATTAAACCCTGGGTCAAGCTGATTACGGTCTCATTTGGAAGCCAAGCATGTCACTGATGATTCTGTTTCTATGGGGTGAGCAACATGATATAGGTAAGTACAGTGTGCTATGGGGACAAAAGAGAAATCTTTTAGAACCTGATATCAGACAAGAGATTAGGAAGATTTCCTGGAAAAAATTTACTCTAAGCTTAGATACACAAGCAAAAGTCAGAAAGTAGTGCCACAAAATGGCAGGAACAATCTTCAGTGAACAATTGCAATTTGCAACTGCAATAAACAAAAACATCTGCAATAAGCAAAAATAGAAAACTGTGATGCTGTTGCTTTTTTTGATATATTGTCCGTTAAGGTATCTACTCTTAAGAAGGTGACATTTACATCTTTCTGAGCCTTTTCCAAATAGTTCTGCATGCTTTCATTTGCACCAAGTTAAAACAACAGTTTTGGCACCCTCAAAGGACTCAAATTATGTGCTTTTAAAATTTTCTTTAAGCTTTGGGAATAAAAAGAATTCCATAGAGGTCTAGGACAAATGGAGTATTGTTTAGTAATGAAATTCTCTTCAGACCACCCTTGGGCCACTCACCGAGTGAGCAATATGCTGTCACTATGGAATAAAACCAGCCTTATGCAATTCTCAATTTTCTTCAGACTCCTTTCTAATAAGGTCCCTGATTGTGCTGTTGCATTAAAAAAATCTATCAAGTATCCCTTTGGCATCCCCCAAAATAGGCCCCACAATTAAGCTGATTCAGCAGATTCCCTTGGAAGCCCCTATTTGGAATCCACCTTTTTTCTTTGAAAGTAATATATCTTAAAGGGACTAAGAAAAATGCATTACTGAGAGAACTTGTGAGCAGCCATCTGATGATCATAGAGATAGTTTAAAAACACAATGTATTTGGAATAAGCCTAGGATTGCATGAACTATAACCCTGGTAGCAAAAATTTTTGTCTTCACTTTATAGGAATTATTCAAATGTATCACAATTACTAGTTGGAGACTAAACTCATCGCTATCAAGCTCTTTCTGACTCATGATGATCCTACAGAACAAAGTAGAACTGCACGTTGAGTTTGCTTGATTGTACATCTTTATGGAAGCAGACTGCCATATCTTTCTCCCGTGAGATGCCACATGCTTTCAAAACATGGCCTTGAGGTTAGCAGCCAATCACTGCCACCAGGATGCCACCAAGGCTCCTTTTCTCATCAGCAACAGAAACCATTTCAGCCAGCTTGATCAGAAGATACGTAGTAAAAGCGAATCCAGATGTTCTGGGAATATCTGAGAACCACCCAGGTTACTACAAACACATAAATGGGCCTGAGAACAAAAGCATCATTGTGGAAAGCCGATGGTTTCTGTGGTAGAGCTCTGCCAGAGCTGTCTGCTTTTATTACTGCCTGACCCCATGATCCAACCTCTCTGCCCACTGCTAGCTCTCAGGTGATTCACTTTTGCATCGTACTGCAACACACTAGCAGAAAGTAGGTCACCTACAAACATTCTCACTGGGAAATATCTGTACAGGATGGCAGATCAGAAAGAGCAAGAATGGATAAAGAATACTCATTCAAAGGACTTGCCAAACTAAGTAAAGGGAATATAGAAAGCCAAGAAATTCTGAAGAAGGTAAAAGCCAAATCAGGCTAGATTGGCATAAATCATGTGAGTAAAACCAAATCTAGCCATGGGATCCCAACCTTCCTACTTAAAAAATTAAGGCATTATGATGTGCACCTGTAGGACATATACATGGAGTTTGGGTGCATAGCTTTAATTCATATGTGCATTCATTTGTACAGCTGAAATTCTTTGCAGTAATATAGTAGTTACAACACTTAGAACTGTTATTTGAATTAAATGAGACACCACACACTTATGTTTTAACATGTGGTTTTTATAGCTGAAAGACAGAGCTCACGGACATTATAAGAAAGAAAGAGAATTTCAGAGAAGAGATATGCCTGTTGGTTTTCCCTTCCTCTGTTTTAGAAGTCAGCACTACAAAGGAAATGAAGAGCAGAAAATATGGTAGCATATTGATCTTCAACTCACGTGTCAATATAATATGATTTCCTATCTCCTCGATGGAACTACACTTCTATAGAGGACAATGAAAACGCAAGAACAGAGATCACACAGCAAAAAGAATAAGAACAGCCTGTTGCAGAGGCCAAAAAACTGCCCAGTTAAATAGATCACAAATTCTTTGAAATTGCATTCCATGCTCCCAAAAGCAGCTCTCTGGCATCAGGCTATTGATACTTCTATTATTTTATACCAGATTTACTGAGGTAGAAAGGAGCCTGGGGGTGTTGCACTTACACATCCAGCTGCTAGCCACGAGGTCAGTCGTTTGAAACCACCAGCTGGTCTTGAAGAGAAAGGTGCAGCTTTCTACTCCTGCTGTCTTACCCTGTGGAAATTGACTCGATGGCAATGAGGTGGTTTTTCTGTTTCTTTTGCTAGTTTTATTGAGGTATAATTTATATGCAAGAAAAATCACCAATTTTAAGTGTGCAATTCCATGAGATTGGACAAATAGCTACCATTATTGCCACCCTGACATAGATCAATATGTTTCCCAATGCCATTTTGAAGTCGATCCTCTCCCTTTTCTCCAGAGTTATGGGCCACCAATTGTCTATTTTTGTCACACAAGTTTTGCCTTTCTAAACACAACAAGAACAAAACCTACAATATGTAGTATTTTCTGTCTGGTTTTTTTTAATTAGCAGGACAGTGGCAATTCATTGGTAGTATTCTTACTTTCCAAGCAAGAGCACCAGGCTTGATTCCTAGCAAATGCACCTCATATACAGCCACATCATCTTCCCTGTAGAAGCATCTATGTTGCTCTGATACCCAACAGATATCAGCAGAACATCCAGACAAAGATAGACTAGCAACAAATGTCTGGCTATCTATTTCTGAACAGCAGCTAATAAAAACCCCACTGCTCCCAATTAATCAGATATGCAATAGGACGGCATCCAGCATCATTTCATTCCAGTGGGCCTGGGCCTCTTTGAATCGGGCCCCAAATAAGAATGCTTCTAAGATACTTTCCCCCATAATCATGGCCCCTTCTGATCCAAATTGAACATTACAGATAAACTCTGCTTCCATTTATGTTATATATATATATATATATATATTTACTTTATACATAAAAAGAGTAAGAATTTTTTAATCCCATTTAGGATGATAATGCTTTTGGGAGAATACTATTTCCTTGGTGATTTAATATACTATTATCCAAATGAATCCATATTATGCTTTTAAGAGTCAACAACATTGTTATTTGTAATAAGGAAAGATTAATTTATACTGTTTGTTAGTATTCCATCCTCTCCATATGCATAGTTTATCAATTTAACATGTTGTGGCTATTTTCTGGTTTGGGCAGTTTTAGGTAACGTTTCTGTGTTAGGCTGGGTTCGCTACAGAGGCAAAACTAGTGATGCAATTAGTCTTCCAAACTTGTTCTTGCATTTTCAAAAATAATTTGCTTATTTAAATCCATTTGCATTCTCATAAATTTTATAAGTTTGTAATTTTTCACCAAGTGGTCTGATGGAATTTTGGGGGTTTCTTTGAGTTTATAGTGCAAATCTGTGGATAACTGATATTAAACAATATTAAGATGTCAAAGGCACTCATTCTTTCCCTTAGATTTAGGTTGTTAGGGACTCTAGATTCAACTACACATAGACACGTTGGCGTCAGAGAAGCCTAGTCGGAGAGAGTAATGCCACTGAGTGCATATGGGCTGACAACACTTAACTTGGATATAGAGGGTGACGATAGGATGTCTGAACAAATTCAAAGGATTAAGTAATCTTTGTCCTGGAAGATTCAACTAGTTAGAGGGGCATGGCCAGGGGAATTTTTAATGAAATCCAGGAGCAAGAAGTAAGAAGATCTATTAATAGAAACCCTTCCTAGGTCAGATTGTAAGGAGTAATATGAATAAGATCAATCTCCTAAAAGTGAATTGGAAGTTACCAAGTTCATCCCAAAAAAATCAACCACAGATCAGACCTTTTAGCTGTCTTGCAGAGACAAAAGTTACAAGAAATGACCAATCTCTTCCATCCTGGAGTTGAGATCTAATAGAAAAGAATTCCAGTCAAGGGATGAACCAAAGTTGACATAAATAAAAGACACATGAAAATGTAAAAATGAAATAATACATGTAAAAATTACATAGTTATTATTATTATTAATGAGTGCAGAATCATCTATCTATTCTTCTGCATCAAAGTTTACCCTTCAGTTTCAGTAAATAGAGTTCTGATTACACAATTAGCCAAGATAAATTTTTTGGAGTGATCAAGACACATCTCTTTCCTGAATTCCCATTCTAATGTGAAGTCTACTTTTGTATCATTGCTTGAATCTAGTCTCAAAGGAGCCAGATTTGTCACTGTAATTTGGATTAAGCTATTTCTCTGAAGACACACTAAAGATGTAAGTCCTTGGTGATTGGGGTGGGGGCAGTGAGTGGAATGTGTTAGTCATTGAAGGGATTAAAATGGAAAAGTGAGATGACCAGATTAGTGTAGGCCCAGGAGAAGAATTTATCTAAAACCACACTGCTAAATGATTGTGTATACTAAGATGTTCAAATAGATGGTCCTTTTAAAAGGTTGTTGCTGCTTTCACTTAATTTTCTGACAGACTAATTAGTATCCTAAATGAATTATGCATGCATCTTCTTAGGTAACTTTTTTTCAGTCAGCTAGATGAGTTCGGGAATTATAACCATACCTAAAAGGAAATAAGATGTTTTGTGTACTTGTTGCATCTACCCACCTCTCCAACTATTCTACAAACTTTCCCCATCATGACTGCAGCACAAGTATCCATGCTTCAGTTTCGGATGATCGACAGTTCTCCTGAAGTTTTATACAACATGTTTTGTTGGTGTACATGCATGTATAAATCTGAGGATGCTTCAAAGAGTCTTTAACTGATGAAATACTAGTAATCAGATTTATGGTCTTTTGGGATCCAGGGTAGACAAACATGTGTAGGAGATCGTCATAATTCTTAAAGCTCTTCGTGTGTGCAATGTAAACAAATAAATGAACGAGCCACACGATCCGTGAATTCTCTGAAGGTTCTAGGAACAAAGTTCTGTGTAAGTTTGTCTGTTATTCTGGTGCTTGGTGTCTTCCAGGTGACCCCAGAAGCATGAGCCACCCCAGCGTTGCTCCAGTCTACAATGGTTCCTGGAACCACACATGCAATTCAATATTTACCCCCTGTTTAACACATCTCTACTGCGGAGTGCTTGTGGGAGGACTCCTGGGAGTCATCTCCATTTTGTTCCTGTTGGTGAAAATGAACACCAGATCTGTGACTACCACGGCTGTTGTTAACCTGGTGGTGGTACACAGTGTTTTCCTCCTGACCGTGCCGTTTCGCTTGTTCTACCTCATCAAGCGGATCTGGACCTTTGGGCTGCCTTTCTGCAAGTTTGTGAGTTCCATGCTGCACATCCACATGTATCTCACATTCCTGTTCTATGTGGTGATTCTGATCATCAGGTACCTCATCTTCTTTAAGCGCAAGGACAAAGTCGAATTCTACAGAAAACTGCATGCGGTGGCTGCGAGTGCCGCCATGTGGCTGCTAGTGGTTGTCATTGTCGTGCCCCTGATTGCTTCTCAGTATGGTGGTGAGAACGTCTATGATGAAAACCACTGCTTCACATTCCACAAAGAACTTGCTCACAAGTATGTGCAAATCATCAACTACATCATAATCCTTGTAGTCGTAGCCACTGCCATCGTCCTCCTGGTCTTCCAGGTCTTCATCATTATGTCCATGGTGCGGAAGATAGGCCACTCCTTGCTATCCCACCAGGAGTTCTGGGCCCAATTGAAAAACCTCCTTTTCATAGGAGTCATCTTTATTTGCTTCCTTCCCTATCAGTTTTATAGGATCTATTACTTACAAGTTGTGACAAAATTAAATGACTGTGACAGTAATGCTACATTTTATAATGAACTCTTCTTGAGTATAACAGCCATTAGCTGTTTTGATTTGTTGCTCTTTGTTTTGGGAGGAAGCCACTGGTTTAAGCAAAAGGTTATTGGCATGTGGAATTGTCTTTTGTGCCATTAGCCAAAAACCATGGTGCACATAATTACCTTTTTTTATATTAGAGGTGGAAATGAAGACAAGGGAGTCAGAAATCGTTATTACAAGACTGGATCAAGACTATCTCTTCATGGAGCCAAACACATGTTCTACTTGACTAATCGCATAAGAAAGTCCACTTACGCTGAGCCCTGGTGGCATAGTGGTTGTGGGCGGGACTGTGGCCTACTAGGCTGTCGGTTCAAATCTAGCAGCAGCTCTCCAGGAGCTAGGTTGGGCCACCTACTCCCACCAGAGGGCAGTGATGCCCCCCCCCCAAAAGAAAGCCCACTTAATTTGCTCCACTGCAAAGAGAGAGAAACAGAGACAGAGAGCGAGAGAAGGAAAATAATAATTATCACAAATATTTATGCCACCGGACCTTAGCCAAAAAAATCACAAATATTATGGAAAGTCATTTCTTTAAAAATCAATAGAGGTAGAAGTCATGGCTTTTATCATAGTAATATTTGCTAGGGTTGTTCTTTGAAAGGTTAAATTTGGAGATACGCGTTTCAGTTTTCTCAAAATCACCAATTGTATTATTTTGTTAAAAAAAAATAATCTATTGGGACTGAGCCCTGGTGGCATAAGTGGTTGAGTGCGCGAATGCGGTCCATGGGCTCGGCAGTTCAAATCCAGCGGTGGTTCTCAGGAGCAGCACTGGGTAGCTCCCACGACCACAAAGGGCAGTGATGTCCACTCCCCCCCCCCCAAAAAAAAAAAAACCAAAAATGAAAAAATCATCTATGACTCCCCAAGGGAAATGATTACTTTTTCTTTTTCCTTTTTTCTTGTCTGGGAAAAATTTTAGGGTCCCTTGGCTTATAGTTACTTTAGGTGTTCCCTGGAAATAGAATTTTATCAAAACCTTTATAATTACATTTTACCCTTAAAATGATATGCTGTTAAATAAAAATAGCATTAATTAAATCTTTACACACACATATATATCAGATTCATAAATTTGACTACTAGATTGGCTGTATGAAAAAGCTCATCTTTGAGTCCTTGAACAATGGATGAAAAATGTACGTGAAAGTAATAAAATTATAATCTTTTAAATGTGACAAAATTTATGTTTTCTTGCCAAGTGCTGAGAAGCTTTTTTCCTTTCAACATTTGTTTCATAACTTGTGACATTTGAATGATTGTACGGTGATTTTCTCCCACATGTGTTTCTCGGACTGACTGCTGATACCCAGGTTCTCCTTACTCTGTCCTATTTTCCTCAAAGTTTGAACTTTGTCATACATGCAGTTTTTCAAAAGACTTATACAAATTTATGTTTAATATATTAGAACACCCAAGGCTCTTCATGGTGAATTAAAGAACTGAATGAGTTAAGGGAACTTTTAAAGTTTTTTTTCAGCTGACTACATCTGCAGTATATAAAGGGGTTTCTTAATCATTTGGTGCATCTGTCAGTTCTTCAAATAAATAAGAAATTCCCTGTGAGTTTCTATGTTTATTAAATAACTGAGTAAAAGAAACTAAATTTGAGGAAAGTAAAATAACATCATATTTATAATTTGTAAATTGCCACCAAGTCAATTCTGACTCATAATGCCTGTGTTCAGGGTTTCTAAAGCTGCAAATATTTACCGGAGCATATAGGCTCACCTTCTGTAGCTGAAAACCTGGTGGGTTTGAACTAAGAACCTTTCAGTTAGCAGTCCAGCACTTACCCAGCAGTGTCCCCAGAGATCAGAGATTATTTATTCCCCATTTTCCCTACCTCTAATAGTTTTATTAGTTATATCTTTGATTCTTTTTGTTAAGTTACACTTCCTTTATTTCTCATTTGTCATCTCACTTTTTCTCTTACTCTTTTTCTTAGAACCATAAATTTTTAAAAAGAAAACAATGGAAGATAGTAAACTACCTAATTTAAAACATCATCTGTGTGAATTTCATCAGTGTTCTATCTTACTTAGGTGTCATGATAATAAGTTTTAGATTGTAGATTACATTGCGATCTTTTCCAGATTTCAGTTATGTTTTGTGGGGTAATTTTTTTCTCTGTGTTTTAATAGCTTATAGGAACATGTCTCCTCCTTGTAAGCTAGTCTATTCCATAATATAAAATACCCAATTCTTTATTAAATACAGAATAGACACATAGACACTTCAGTTTGTCTACTCTTTGTCCAGAACTGACAAATGAATTAGCCTTGATAGGAAATGAGGGCGACATGTTTTCTGGGGTCACCTTGGGTATCAGAATGACAAGACAAAACTGGTAGCATTTGGTGGTGGGAACCAGAGTCTTTGATGCTAAGAGTAGATAGAAAGGCCTCATGAAAACTTATGGGTCAACAATACATTGTCTGACATCATACTAAACGATGAGTCCCATAGGTGGGAGGGCACTCAAAACAGATGGCACACAAGCGTGAACTGCAATTGGATCTGAATATATGTAATCCTCTATAAAAATATTTCTACAAAATCTTAGAAACTTATTAGCAAGACGGCACTACATAGATACTTCACAATAGAGATAGTGATGGAGGGAAAATCTGGAGAGAAAAATAGATAGATGAGAAAACTTGAAGTTTTTCATTGCTGGGAAAAAGAAAGAGAAGTGAACAGAACACTACAACCAGCAGAAAAGCAGGCAGGTGGTTTATCCAAAAGTATCTGTAGGCTCCCGCCCCCACTCCAGAATAAGAGCTCCACCTCCTGCACAGAGCACTGTCCGATGCTGATGGGAGATAAATCGCCTTGCTCCCAACACTTTCCTGGTAGGAGAAGTGTGACAGGTCACTGTCCTCACACAGTGATCACTACTCCCCGCCCTCCTACCCTTCCCCCCAGCCCTGTACATCACAGTTAGAGTGAACTAATACAAAGTATACCATTGAAACCCACCATGCAAAGGCATACTCAGTGTATCCAGTGGCCCAGAGTCACCCTTTGCTCCCCACAACTCTCAGGAAACTAGGGGAGGGGCTCACCCCTACGTGGCGTCTTCAGAAGTGGTTGGGTATATATACTAAAGGGAGCCCCGAATAGGAAATCAAGAGAAGAAGATTACTTATGACAACCACACAAAAGATGAAAATGCTTAGAAATAAACCTAACCAGAGAAACAAAGGACTTGTATCAAATACACTAGCAAACAGCAACTACCAAACATTATTACATAAATCAGGAAACCAACATAAATGGAGGAAAATGCTATATTCATGTACAGGAAAATTCAACCTTGTAGAAATATCAATGAAATGTAAAACTGCTGACGTGATTTATAAATATAGTGTAACGCTACTCCATATCCCAAGTTTATTTAAAGAAATAAAAAATTAATCACCCACTTTCTATGAAAAGAGACCTAGGTTAAACAAAGCACTACTGAAGAGAACAACGTGGGGACACTTCTCAATTCCTGATCTTAAAGCTTCCCATACACACAGAGATGTCAAACACTCTAGTTCTGGTACAATGCAATAGAAGTGAGAACTCAGAAGTAAATATCTCTCTCTCCAGACAACTGATATTTCACAAAAGACCACTAAATGAGAAGGAAACAGCCTTGACAATAAATGGTGCTGGTAAAACTGGATCTTCATTTCAGAAGAATGAAAAAGAATTCATACATCACTATCCACAAGTGGATGACCAAAAGAAACACTGAATTTTCCCTCCAAAGCTATTTCCCCATTTAATTTTTTTAAACAAAACAACTTTATCACCTCAAAGTACTCTCTCCAATAAATTTCATACATTTGTCAAATCTGTAATTCCATTTTTAAAAACATTTTTCAAATTCATCTGTTTGAATGGCTGACAGAACCTCCCTTCTTTTTCCCTTCACCTCTTCTGAGTCATCAAATCGCTGTCCTTTCGTGCCCCCTTTTATTCACAGAACCAAAAGAAGTAGCATGGAGCAAGGTCAGGTGAGAAAGGTGCCTGGAGCAAGAGAGGCATATTGCTTTTTTTTTTTTTTTTTGCCCAAAATTGCCACACTGTGATGACTGCATGAGCAGGTGCATTGTTGTGGTGGCAAAACCAGTCTCCATCTGCCACAAATCAGACCTTTTTTTGTTTTCTGACACACACTCTTAAGCAATCTTTTCAGAGCCTCTACGTATAGAGCTTGATTACCAGTCTGACCTAGTAGAATGAATTGCAAATGCAATATTCCCCTCACATCAAAACAAACAAACGATGACTTGATCTTTGATTTCATGTGATGAGCTTTTTTAGAGGTGAGGTGATGATATCATCTTCCACTGGCTTGATTGGTGTTTGTTCGGGTCATAAGAATTGCACCATTTCTCCTCACCAGTAATGACCTTGGGAAAAAGATGCCTGGGTCACTGTAGCTGTTCTTTCAAAGCATAGCATGTTTCCAGTTAATGCTCTTTTTCCTGACCAGTCAGAACCTGAGACAGGGATCTTTCTCATTCTCAAATCTTCTGTTAAAATTTGCTGAACAGAGTTCCAGGATTGTCCAGATGACTTTCCTATCTTTTTAGTGGACTGTTGTTGGTCTTTGAGGTCATATGCATATATTTTGCTGACATTTTTGTCACTTCAGGAAGTTTATGGGTGCCCAGAAGAGATTGATCATCAATTGACATTTCACCTTTTTTGAAACAAGAAAACCACTCAGACACTTGAGTTTTTCCATAGCACGGTCCTTGTAAGCTATGTTCAATGTCACAACAGTTTCTGTAGCATTTTCCCCAAGAAGGAAACAAAATTTCTCAGCTGCATGCATGCTCCTCTCTTAAATTGACCATCACACACAAAGCAAAGCAAAACAAACTGAAAAAAAATCGAGGTTCCAGCAAAGCTCTTTTTATGAAAAACTCACTGTGCCTGGAGAAAACCTTCCCAGGAGATACCAATGTGTGAACTAACTCAGAGTCAGTTGCTTGAGTACTTTGAAAGTTCTTCCCAGCTGAGCTTTATCACATTTTGGGAAATTTTTTTGTACCTCCTTGTATAAAAAAAAAACGAACCAAGATTGAAGTGGATTAAAGAACTATATGTAAAACTTAAAACTGTAACAGCCATCAATGAAAAATAGGAGCAAGCTCTATTGTTATTGTTGGGTGCAACCAAGTTGGTTTGTACTGTGAGGACCCTACACACAACAGAAAGAAACACTACGTGGTCTGGCACCATCCTCATCATTCTTCCTATGCCTGAGCCTAATGATACAGCCATGGTGTCAGTCCATCTTGTTGAGGGCGGTGTTAGGTCAAGTTGACTAGAGATACAAATCAGAGACACTTACCTATGGATAAAAATGCCTTTTTATCAAAGAGTAATTGTATATGAAGAAAACATCCCAGCCCTGTCCAGATCAAGTCCATAAGTTGATATTTGCCCATATGTCCAATACTAGTCCATAAATCCATCTCAGACTCACAGAGACACATGCAATGATGCAAAAGGCAGGAAGATCACAGGTGCAAAGTCTTTTGGATCCAATGGTAGTGGAATCATCCCAGTACTGAGGATGGTCTTCCTCCAGCTCCTCAAGTGTGTCTTTCCAACAAGAAGGTGAAGTAGAAAGAGAGAGGCTCTTGCAGGGCTCAGCAAGTCTCTGTGTGGCTTATTCACAGGAAGATGAAGAGAGGAAGTTCTCAGGATCCTCATGGACCATGAACACAAGGAGGCATCATCAGGTACTCCATCCCTATACTTATTTATCAAGTTGACATGAGATTAGTTAACTACCATAAGGGCCTTCCTCTCTTTTTTACGACCCTTCCACTTTACCAAACACGATGTCCTCGGACTTGTCAAAATCTTGCTGACCTTGCTGCTAAGGAGCACTTCGGTTTTCCTTCTTCCAACCTAGGAGCAAAATGAGGCCTCTAACATGTGATGTAAATAAACTAGCATGATGAAAAACACATACAGTAGAAGAAAAAGTAGGGTCTCCTAAAAAGTAGACACGTGTCCCAAAAGAGTAAAAAGAGAACTTGCAGACGACGGGAAAATTTTGGCAATGACTTAGCGGAAAAGATACTAAATTCTATAGAAAACTATAACACCTCAATAAGAAAAAAAATGAATAATCCAAATTGAAAATTGTCAAAAGACATGAACAGAAGGTTCACCATAAAAAAAACACTCAAGCAGAAAACATATGTGAAAATGCTTGTGATCATTAGCCACTCCATTGATGCAAATCTAAATAATGATGAGATACCATTTAACTCCAGCCCTGATAGCAAAGTTAAAACAAGAAAACAGGAAACAAACAAGTAGTTGGTATAGGAACCCTCACACGCCACTAACAGGAGTGTAAAATAGCACAGTCATTGTGGAAACAGCCTGGCGTGTATTGAAAAATAACTTGGTGCCCCAGTAATCCCTCTATTTGATATAGTTCTGAAACACAGATATGTGAGCATCACGTTCAGCACAGCCCTCTAGGAAAAAGATGGAAACAACATCTATGCCTATCAGTAGAAGAATGGATTAAGAAACCGGTGTTGAGAAATAAAATGAAATAATATGCAACATTAGAGACTAACGATGACTCGAATGAACCATGGCATGGATGAACCAAGAGAACATTATGTCAAGTGAAATTAGTCAACACAAAAGGAGAACTATTGTCGCTCCCACAACTCCTCCCCCTCCCCCCTCCCTCAAATCAAGAAAGGGGTTTTAGAAGAAAGATGGCGAGACTTTGTTTCATGGACTCTGGACATCTTAGGGACAGACCAGTTCCTGGGAAAGGACATCATGCTTGATAAAGTGGGGGTGGGGGTGGGGGTGTCAATGCAAAGAGGCAGTATTACAGAGGGCTAAACTGTTAGCCATACAGGAACCATTTTAGAACTAGGCCAGCTTAAATTATAGCTGAGATAGAGTTCCAGTAACTGGTCACCCTTGAATGTCTCAGCCCATATCTGTGGGTGTCAGAGCACCAGAACCTTGTATTCCTGGAGATCATCCTGTGTGCTGTGTTCCCGGGATGAGCACAGATGTCAAGAAGGCCGACTGCAAAAATTCTCTTCTGTAACTGCTTGCTTGTTTGCATAGCTGCTGTGATGTTTGTTTACTCAGCCCCATAGAAATGCTAGCCTGCTGTGTGACCATGAGGTGTTGAATGGATCTGGTGTTAGGCATCCAAGAACTAAAATTATTTCATTATAAATAGGGGGAGTACAGAATGGTGGCCCAAAGCCCATCAATAGGTGAAGCGACATCCTCTTACAGTGGGGTTGCAGGGAGAAGATGAGCCAATTAAAGTACAGTATAGTAACAATGAAATATGCAGCTTTCCTCTAGTTCTCAAATGCTTCCTTCCACCCACTATCATGCTCCTGGTTCTACCTGAAAAGTCCGGCTAGAACAGGGGATGTACACTAGAGTCGGAAACATGGGGAATTTAGGATAGATATTC
>PVJH01032387.1:0-22699 GCA_004026705.1 Nesogale talazaci | reverse complement strand
CTAACAGAAAAAGGGAACAGAGGAACCAACCAGAGATGGAAGCGGCTCGGAGGCGGTGGAGAGGAGGGTGCCGGAAGCTGATGCTCTGCCCAATGTCCTGCAGTTTGGCATTATATGCTGCCCGACCCCCACCCCAGAGGAGCGGGCAGGGAGGGGGAGGCAGAGGAAGGTGAGGGTGGAGGGGACACACCAGGCAAGGAGGGTACCCCGCCAACAGCACAGAGGACACACAGATGGGGGAGGGGGGCACACAGAGAACACAGGGGACAAGGCATTAAACAAGACGAAACAAAACAAAAACAGAGAGAAAAATCGAGATTACTTGGTGTTGGGAGTCTGGGATCTGGCCACACATGGGGAGAGATGGGGAGGGCAGGGCACCAGACAAGGTGGCTTCTGCAAAGCCTGGCTGGCCTTCCTGCTGCCCAGTAAGGCACCATGCCTTTCTCTCATTTACTCCAGAAAAGGAAGGAGAAGTTACAGATTCGGGCCAGGAAATGTCCGCCTCGGTCTCCCCACTCACTCATCTTCTCCTTAGAGTCACTATGGCAAACCAACAGTCTTCTAATCCCGGGGTGACCTGCCCCTGCCTGGTGCCGCTGTGCCCCTCCCCGGCCTGAGCTCGAAGGTCGCATACGCTTCAACCTCTCACTCTCCAATCCTCACCCGTGGTACCATGATGCTTTCCCACTCCCGCCCAAAGCAGCCGGCCGCCATCAGACAGGGTCCTGACGTGCATCTGTTTGCAGGACCACGCGGAGGACCTGCTACATTTTCACTGGATGCTTCCTTGCGGGCACCCCATTCCCCTTCGCAGCGCAGACTCTGTCCTGACCTTGGGTTCATTCTCTTCCAGGGGCTGGTCAGCCAGTCATCCTGGATGGCTTCCAGGCCACCATGCTCCTCCACCTTCCCTCGACTCCCCAAGCTGCTCCATGGAGTCTCCTTCAATGGGTCCACCCCGGGTCCCTAGTCTCTGAAGACGGCAGGCCTGGCCCTCAGTCCTGGCCCCTCTTCTCCGCCGACTCTGTGTGCACTTGGTGCGCTGTGTGGGATTCAGTGGAAGGCTTGGCGAACGATTGGATCCCACAACACCAGAATTCCTTTCTGAGCTCCCATCTTTCCCCTTAAAGCTCGCCGACCATCTCGGCTACCTCATGACTTCAGAAACCTCAAATCCAAAATCACACTTCCACTATTCCTTCTGAGCCCCGCTGGTCCACATTTTTATCCATCTCGGCCAAGACCAATGGAGGTCAAAAACACTTGGTCTTTCCCCGCCCCCCGCCTCTTTCTCTCAAATCCTGTGTCTCATCCAGTTGTACAATCTGAGGGCTTCTCCCCCTCTCCACAGCTACCCTCTGACCAACAGCAGCAGGCTCCTTCCTCACTGATCTGCCTCTTCCCATCCTAAGCACATAGAACAATGTTCCTGTTGCCACCGCTGCCCAAAGGCGTGGGTCACACAGGGATCCAAGCCAACGTTCTTATGCTCGCCTACAAGACCCACTGCAGCATAGGCCTCATTCTTACATCACATCTCACTGGACCATCCCCCTCCCTGCCCCACCACCACCCCCCGCCCCCCACCTGACTTGGGAGATGACTTTTGCTTATTTGTTTACTATCCATCTCTTCCGACTAGAACGGAAGCCTCATGGGGGCGAGGGCTTGCACCTCCTTCATCTGCCACCATCCCCAGAGCTACTCCCAGCAGGCAGCATGGATGCATTGCTCGCGCTGAATAAGGACATGCACACGCCCTTGACGCCTCTGCTCCCCAGCATCAACCATGAGCAATGGGTTCTCCCTTTAAGCTCCCCCATCTTTACACCATTAAAAAAAAGTCCAACCTGTATGCATCCATCCTGTATCTCACAAGAAGGTCTCTCGCCTCTGGTTGAGTTCTAAATCACCTGAGCTCGCACGCCTCTACTCTCGCAAGAGATCTTATTCGATCACTGCATTTCCTCTTCTCCCTCCTGCCTCCACAGTCCATCTCCCCCCTTCGACGTAACCAACCTAAGAATAGCTTCTGGACTCCAGTTGTTACAAGAGAGTCCCTCGCGACCCGCTGCCCTAGATAGCGACCATCACCTCCCTTTTTATCACAAAGCCACTGAGCAGCGTGGTTGACAGGCTGTCTTCACTTCTCCTCCACCTGCGGGTTTGACGTCTGAAAGCCACCCCGCGGCCCCCTCGTTGGCACCCACACCGGACAGATTTTCCCCGGCCCTCCTCCTGGTGACCTCTCCAGCGTGATCCTGGTGACCCTCACACCCCCCCCCTCCTCCTCCTCGACAAGCATCCCTCTCTTAGCTCCAGTGATGAGTGCTGGCCTGGGCCGCCTCTCCCTGCTCTGGGCAGTGCTTTCTATGGGCTCCACCTCCCTGCACCTTCATCTGAGATCAGTCCAGTCACAGAATCAGGAGCAGTAGACAAGGCGATCGGACTCACCAACTCTCGACTCAGTTTTTTCTTGTCTTATTGCACTGACAAGCACAGCTGACACACCACAGGATAAGAGGGGTGGTCACAGGCACGAGATAAGTCTTGTCCCTGACCACAACAGAAATTCTTCTCGTATTTCACAAGAAAATGGGAATGGGTTCTATATATTTCTGATAGCTACCTCATCAAGTCACAAACAACCACACGTGACTCATTTTCTGAGTTCTACGCTGAAATGCGACTTAACAGATAGTTGGGCCAAGAGGAAAGAACCAGGGACATCAGACTGAGGTGTGGAGGACCGCCAGAGAAAACATGGGAGAAAGCCAGGAGAAACCGAATCGAGGTCCTCCCTCAGCTCCAAACTCCCTGGCAGGCTCCTGTGGAAGCTGGTGGTCTAGCTTCTTGCAGCAGAAGGTCGAATGAGCAGAAACAGGAGGTGCGACTGTCTGTCCTCAGTGACACCCAGGCTGTCACGACACTCACGTGTCTGTCTCAGTCTTGCTATGACCTCGATCACCCCTGAAGCCCCCCTGAAGGGCTCCTAAGGAAGTGGGGTAAGCTGCAAGTACTGACAATAAGAAATTCTGTGGATGACACAGCACGGACCGGGGAGGGCTGCCTCACCCTCGGCGGAGAATGTGACTTCCCCTCCATACCTCTCAGCTCTTTTTCCACTGTTCATGGAGGACACAGGTGCAGGGCTGGGGGCTGGGGGCAGCACCGGCACACTATCGCTCCCTCTGGCTTCTTGCCTCGAAGGCAAGCGAACGTGGAGGTTGAGGATGAGAAGACCCTGGGGGTTGGTGGGGAAAATGACTGGGGAGAGACCCATTACAACGCGGACAGCCTCCCAGGGATCAGGAGGGCTATGGCTTCCTCTTGAGCAAACGCTCAAATGCTCAAACTCCCTGCCATCAAGTTGATGCCCACCCACAGTGACCCTAGAGGGCAGGGCAGAACTGCCCCTGTGAGTTTCTGCGATGGGAACTCTTTACGGGAGTGGGCTGCCCTGTCTTTCTCCCGAGGAGCGACTAGTGGTTTCAAACTGCTGGCCTTGCAGTGAGCAGCCCAGGCATCGCCCGGATGCCTCTAAGGGTCCTTTGAAGAGAGATTTTATTAGGGGAAAGAATCAGATCCTACGTCAACAAAAGAGACGTCTCCTGCGTCTTGCCCACCGGTCAACTAGCATGGCCACTGTACCTCAGGCCACAACTCCAAATACTGGGGAGATGAACGAAAATATTGGGAAGAGAACTAAATTCCTAGGAAATGTGGTAGCTTTACTCCACCACCACCACCATGTCTGAAAAGGAAAAGGAAATAAGTCGGAGGGATGGACCTCTGCTAACAATACATCCAAAGAGCCGTCCTCCCAGAGGTCTAGATGTGGGACAAAGAACACCCTCTGGGCTGTCCCATAAAGCAAGTCCCCTTCGCAGGAGAACAAGTAATCCTCTGCCTTGATTTCCAGGTGAAGGTAATGGTCGGCTAGCCTTTCAGGGCATGATTGTCAGTTTCTGGGGTGTAAACAGTACCATGAAGGCCACTTCCAAAACAGAGTTTAACAACTGACTCCCAATATTCCTTGATAATAAACAATCGCCTCTTGTAAGTCTCTATGAGGTGGCTCCAGGACTCCGACAGACCAGGCATACCCATTCCATGTCCCACACCCACTCAAAGGTAGAGGGGGGAGTGGCCGCAAAATCAAGGCTCCTCCTGAGCCCCGTGTGTGCTGAGGTTCATGTCAGGCAGCGGGTTGGAGACTGTGAGACATGAGGCGGTCCGCTACACTCAAGTATGAACGACCTTACTCCCGACAGGGAATTGCTCACCCCCTCCCTGCCATCAGAAGGGGGAGCCACCCGTGCAAGGTGAGTGTTGGTAACATTGAGCTCAGAACTGCCACCTCCTGAAGACCCCCAGTCTTTCCTTCCGGTCAACCTGGGGACCTTCACAGTTGGGGACCTTCTCTGCAGTTCCCTTTCTCCAGCCAAATGCTCGATCCCAGACCGGGTGACCGGGCAGGCCAGTCCTCTCGGAGGAGCGGTATGTGCTGTTCTCCCTTCCTTCCATCAGGTGACTCCCTGGAGGTGGTTTCAAGGAACACGGGTTCTGGGCAGCGGCCCTGGGCCACAAGCATCACGGGGAAGGAGCTCCGAGGCTCTGTGAGGTGCTGCTGGCCTGAGGTGGGGGCTGGAGTCCACTCTGCCGGGAGGAACTGGACAGGCTCATCTGGACAGAGCCCACGGCACAGAAGGCAGAGAGAAGTGAGGCTGAGCACGAAGGCAGGGTTTTGCCAAATGGTCTACTGTGACCTCCGAGGGGACCAGGCGCGCCAGAACAGGCTGCAGTGTCCACTCAGAACTCTCACCACAAGAGCCTGTGCAGGAAGGACTGCAAGTGTGTACTCTGCTCCATTCTGATGCACGGGCAAAGGGCGTCCCTGCCCTACACCCAGGGCCTAGACCCAGCCCGAGTCAGCTGTTTCCCCAAACCCACCAGCTATTCCGAGGGAGGGAGTCTCCTTCCCTCCCTGCAGCTGCCCATGACTCAGCTTCCCCCTGAATTTAGGACAAGGGGTGGGGGGCAGGGCTAGCTGATGAGGCTCCTCTACCGCTCCTTGCTTGCGGGAGGGGCCCTGGACCACCCAGTCCCGTATTCAAGACTCCACCCCTGCCTGGTTTCCCCTCAACCACAGAGTCAACCCAAAGGACTACTCACCCCTTGCGGGTGCCCCGTGGACCAGGCAAGGCCTAGTGGAGGAGAAAGGACCTACTTCCATTCTGCCCGACATGGCTCCCATCGGCTGGAGACTTTCTTGCTCTTTTCTCTCCAGGAAGTTCCACCACTCACCAGGGAGAAGCGCCCATCCACCGACGGGGATGGGAGCTTTGTTCCCCAGCACCCTTTCCCCAACCACACAGATCAGGACCCACACTCAGAAATCCAGAGATGTCCAGAAAGATCCTCCCTGGGTGGAACGCTCAGAGGCAAAAGGACTGGTCTCCAGCTCCATGGGGACCTCTCAGAAGGCCCAAGAGGCGGAAGGAGCATCCACAGAGGCCTCCCTCAGCTCTTCCCTGCTCCTCCCCACGGACCTCCCGTGCAGACAGAGCTCGCTGTCCGTCACTGGAAGCCTCTCCTTTCTACCCAGCACCGCCACATGACACACCACCCCCACACACCACCACCTCCAGGAAGCTCTCCCTGATAGGCCAAGGGGGGCTCTGAGCCCTCGGTGCCCAACCCCATTGCAGCACACACCCTGTAGGAGGATGTCCTAATCTGTGTACCTGTCCCCTCCCTGGATAGTACATTCCTGGAAGGCAGAAGCTGAGAGACAGTCCGTCTCTGCCTCTCAGGGCCCAACCTAGTACCCAGCAGGCAGGAATGCAGGCAGGTGTGGCCGGCGCAGGACTTGTGGCTGTCTCTGCCCAGTCCAAAGCAGCACACACACACGGAAGGTGACCGGTCAGGCCCACAGTGGGGAGGGAGCGGAGGGAAGGAGGGGAGAGGACACACAGGAGCAGTGGTCCCAGACACTTACCTGCTACCCGGTGGGCCACCAGCCCTTCCAGATTCAACGGCTCTTCGTCCGGGGTTCGGGATGGATCCGCAGCCCCCTCCTTTGGCGGGAGCGGAGGCTGCGAGGTAAGGCCCGGAAGAGAGGCTGGGGGCTGCTGGGACCCTGGGGGGCTATGGGCATTTGGGAGAAAGGCACACGTGGAGGTGGAGGTGGAGGAGGCTGGGCTCTTCGGGCGGAGACTCTGGCTGGGTTGGTAGTCATAAGGCGAGAACGCCCTGCCCGGTGGTATGGGTTCCAGGACAGCCCTCGGGGCCAGCTCGGGGGTGCCCAGGGTGTGCCCACTGGGGATGTAGCCTGATCTGGACTGGGTCAGTGGCTGGGACTGGTGGGAGGCTCCAGGGTAGGGCTGGGAGGAGAGCGGGGAAGCCCCTGGCCAGGCCCCCGGGACACTCTGGGACTTGTGGAGCGGGGCAGCGGCCGAGACGGGTTCCAGCTCCAGCATCAGCATGTTGAGGCCTTCGATGGACTGCTCGATCTCTTGCTGAGAGGCTGCCCTCAGGGGGAACTCAGGGAGGCCCGGGATGGGAGACTCGGCCAAAGAATGAGGGCCGGGCCTGCTGGGCCCCACACTCTCCAAGTGGGCTTTCTCCTGCTGGCGGGGAGGGGGGCGAGGCTGCTGCTGCTGCTGCTGCTGCTGCCAGGAATTCAGCCCCCTCTGCACCGCCTCCCGGCTGCTTCCACCACGGGCTGGAGCTGGAGGCAGCGGGCACTCGGTTTCGGGAAAGGACTGTGAGCGGAACATACCGCTGGGGTCCTGGCCGTAGTGGGAGGTGGTCACTGGCTGAGGCCAGGAGGGGTGGGGCCCCCCCTGCTGGTGCCCAGCAAAACCTTCCTGCGCGGAGTAAGAAGGCCGTATGGGGACCTGGGGGGCAGCATGGGCAGGGACCCCCCGGTTCGCTGACTCGTAGAGGTAACCCCCACCATTGACCATGGGCTCCACGGAGTAGGGCTTGTCTAGTCCATTGGTCAGTGAGGACAGGGTGTCCAGGTAGCCCCCCTCGCTGGTGTTGGTGACCCCATCCAGGGAGGACAGCGTGCCCATGCTGCCCACACTGTGCCCATCCTGGTTGGGCAGCTCATCGTCCAGGATGTCCGTCTCCCGCTCGGATGCCAAGGTCCCACCATTGACGTGCACCTGGGCCGGGACAACATGGCGGCCGACGGAGGGCGCGGCAGGGCCCCCAGCCTGACGGGCCCTGAAGTGCTGGCCGTGGGACATGGGGCCTGGCTTCTCACGCTCTAGGCCAAAGCCCTTGAGCAGACGGTCAAGCTCCTGCTTCTCCTCGGGGCTTAGGGAAGCCGGGGCACTGGCGGGGCCCAGGGCAGGCTCATCGGTCTTGTCTGTCTTGGTGGAGGCGGTGGAGTTGCCCGAATCGCTGCTCACGGAGAGCGTGTGCTCCACGTGGTTGGGGGTGGCCGAGAGGGTGGGGCGCGCGGTGCTGATGGCCCCGGTGCTGCCGTGCAGGGAGTCCTTCTTCTTCACCTTGGCGTAGAGGCTGCCGTCCAGTGGGCCCTGGGTGTGTCCCACCACCTCTGCAAGGGAGAAGGTCAGGGCGACAGCGGAGGTCAGTAGGGAGACAGGCACCTGCTGTTCTCCTGAGAAAGGTGCTGTAAGCGGGGACACCTTTCCCCGGGGGCTGAGGTAGGAGAGGGAGAGACTAAAGGGTTCCTCTCACCCCAGGTTTTCAGGCAGAGCCTAGGACTGGGCAGGAGAGCCTGGCTCGAGGATTTGACTAGCTACCTGGCCACAGACATGTGGCCCCTCTCTAGGCCTTGGTCTCCTCATCTGTAAAATGGGTATAAGCTCCCAACTCCTGGTGATCCCAAGCACCATGGAGCAAAGCTCTGGCTGGCCAGTCCCGGGTCGTGCCCTTGGTGGGCTGTGGGGAGCACTGCTGGGGCCCAGAGAGTCCCCTCTGGCTGATTTTCAAAAGAAGAACTTAGGCCTTTCTTCCTAGTTGGGAAGCTCAGCTGGAGTCTGTTCAGCTTCTGAAAGACATGCCCAAGGCTCCACTGACTGCACCCCAGGGGTACAGGCTGGACTCTAACTCTGGCCTCCTGCCTGGGCGACAGGAGTTCTAGTCCCAAACCACCACTGCCCCCATCAAAGCAGGTGAGAAGAGCTGGGCACACCAACATCCCAGGATGCAGCGAGTGTGAATGCGTGTGTGTGTGTGTGTGTGTGTGTGTGTGTAAAAGTCCATAGCAGGGAGCCAGCTCATCACCATGGTGACTACCGCTCACTCCTAACTGATGACACCCCACTAAGAAAAAGGGGGGTGGCCTACCCACCACACACACACACACACACACACACACACACACACACACACACACACTCACCTCCTCCCAGACCCCAGGAATTCCCGGAAAGGCAGCCAGAGTCTCCACCTCACAGAGAGGTCTGGAGAGCCAGGTTTCTCCCTCCTGGGACAGCCTAGCAGGGCAGTGGGGGTACAAGGAAGGGTTCCCCACTGAAAAGCAGGGCTGGGACTCTCTAAGATAAACCAGGGCTCATCCTTGACAGCTGGGTTTGTCTCTGACGGCACACAAAAAATTTTCTGGAACCTTCCAGACAGAAAACACCAGGCACTCCACCCACGGCCACATTTCCAGGGCCTCTCTGGGACCTTCCCCGAGCCCTGCCCACTCCTCCCTCACCCCCGTTCCTCGGCTCACACCTCGAAACCTTGGGTAAAGGATCAGCCAGGCAGTGGCCAGCAAAGAGGGGTCCCAGATGCCCCCCCTGCTCTGAGTCAACCAAGGTCCCCAGAAGGGCTGGTCTGGCCGCTCCATAAAGCCTGGAGTCCAGGGGTGAGGGGCTCTCTGTTCCTCCAGAGGCTGAGTCCCTTGGGGGCGCTGGAGCAGTGGGGTCTAGGAACTGGAGGGGGCGCATCTCAGAGGTTCCCATGTCTCTTTGTCTGCAGACAGCCCTGGGGGCCCCAGACGCAACACTTTCGCTGAAAGGAAAGAGTGAGCTGCTCTGAGGGGCTCCTGGCCAACGGGCTGAGTCAGGAGTGAAGAACTTCCCCCCCTCCCCCCCCCCAGAGGAGCCCGATGACTTCACAGCCTGCACAGCTGGCAGTCCCGCCTGGGAGCCACACACACACACACACGCACACACACACGCCTCCCCGCCCTCACTTGAATCCAGGCCCCGCTGGGCGGGAAAAGCAAGCGCTCCTCTCACACACTCCACACCCCATGTAGCCCAGCGCCACCAGTCACGGACTGGTCACGGACATGCATGCAGACCAGGAGTCACCCGAATCACAGACAGACGCGTGCACCACAACGTGCACCCACACCACACCCCGGGCCCGGGTGGGAAGCGTGCATGTGTGTGTGCGTGCGCATGTGTGAGCACGCACACGCGCGCACAGAACATCCAACATTCAGAGAACACCTACTATGTGCCAAGTACGATGCTAGGCACTTTGCTCATACTTTCTCTCTAACCCTGTAAGAGGAACGCTCTTTCTGTCTCACAGGTCACGTCACACAGGCCCTGGGGCAGGAACGCATGTATGTGCAGTCACACGGGACCTGCTCGAGCTGGGGTTTACCATCAGAACGCATTTCTCTCAAAGGCCACACCGTCTCCACACACACACACATACACACACACACACACACCAAGGAGAAAAAGCTCACCAAAGACATTCTCCAAATAAATACTTAGATTTAAACCCACACAAATTCAAAGGTGCCGACCATGTCCCAGGACCAAGTCTGAGGCCCGAAGTGACAGCCTCTAAAAATAAAATCCCCGGACAGAAGCCCAAGGCCAGAAACAAGTGTGCAGACAACCGCAAAGGAGGAACATCTTGATACACACACACACACACACACACACACACACACACACACACACCACGTACCCACATCACCCAGCGCTCCCCAAGATGCCCTGCATGGCTCCCACTGCCCCTCCCCACTCAGGGCGGCACCTCTACCCACAGCCACAGTGGCTCAGCCCCCAGCTGTCCCCGGAGCTGAGGGCCTTCAGCCAACAGTCCACCCCAGCAACACTGAGACAGGGGACACTGGGCCAGTGTCACAGCAGCTCGGAGATCCCAGGGAGGCGGACCGGTCTAAACTGGAAAAAGCTGGAGCCATTTGACTAAAATACTCTCTGAATCCTGCCGCCCTGCCCCTTGTGCCTGGACTCCTGGACCCAGAAGCAGACTCCTCCCAATTTGTCGTCTCCCTAAGGGGCCCAAGCCAGCGCAGGCTAGTGTTTCTGGGGTATAAAGAGAGGTGCTGAAGGGGCAAGAGGTTCCCCGCATGCCCTCCCCCCACCACACACACAAAACTGGGCTCCTTCTCCCATACGTGCCTCACCAAGAGCCAGGCCAACAGCCGCCAGCTGGCTGCTTGCAGCGAGGAAACACGCGAAGGCTGAAGCCTCTCCCCAGGAGAATGGGCGCCCCCACCCTCAAACAGTGGGGATCTGATGAGCTGCCTCACCTTCCTTCCCGTGGGGCCTCGACCACGGCTGATGGGAGAGCCCCCCGCCAATCCCGGCTCGCTGGCCACACCCGGAAGCCCTCAGGTTGAGGTGCCACGGTGCTGCCCCCTGGCCTGGGGTCACCTAAGTCTGCTCACCTCCTCGTCCCTGCTCCCATGGGATAGGAAGGGGGTCTATGAAGCAAAGGGTGGAGGGTCCGGTGTCCTCGCTACAGCACCGGGACGCAGAGGCCGCCAAGAAGCAAAGATGAGTCATCCATCCCGTCCCAGAGAAAGCAGGCCTGTTCTGAGGCCTCGCTCTTGATTCGGACCCATCACTGGCAGCACGGTGCACACAGGCGTCAACTGACATACCTTTCTGCCCTGGAGCTGGGTGGGTAGGCTGGGTGAGCCCCTAGTGCTTTTGCACTGGCCTGCAGGGACTCCTTATCCACCGCCTCTTGGCTACATGCTGGCTGCTAACTCCAAGGCCAGCGGTTTGAACCTAGCAACTGCTCTGCAGCGCAAAGACGAGGCTTTCTGCAGGGAAACCGATGGAGCGGCGAGTTCTGACTCGCCCTTTGGGGGCACTGTGAGTCACCCTCAGCTGGGTGGGAGTGGATTCGGTTGGTGCTTTGTGAGCGGGCCACCCTCTGCGATGGTTCTAAAGACACTGCAACCCAACTGACTGGGCGACATGGGTGACCGGCCGCCGCAGCTGCCACCTAGAGAGCCACACAGGAGGCAGACTTAGCACGCACAGCAGAGAGGGGTGACCACGGAGGGAGGAAATCCCTTCACTGGGAAGCCCCAGGAGTGTCTGCTGCAACTGCTCAACTCGTGGAAGACGCGGGCGCCATGCTCTTGGCCACCCAGTGCTGGCAGCAAAGGCCCGCAGTCCAGGGGACCCTGTACCACCACCACAGCAGAGGAGACCCAGGACCCGAGCTCAGCCCAAGCCCCAGGGTATGGGCATGACTCTGCCCACCCCCCACGCCCATCCTATCTGAGATGGACGGTAAGTAGCCCTGACACACACACCCCACTGCCCCACACTGGTACACACACTCTCGCCACCCCATCCACCTGTCCGCCGCAGCCACGTTAAGAGCTATTTACTGGGACCACGAGCAGCCCGGAACACAGCGTTGGCTTCCCTCTATTATGACAGGAAGGGCAAACGAGAGAGAGGTGGGAGGCGCCAGGAGAATGAGGGAGCACGCAGGGGAAGGAGAAGAGAGGCAAGTCGGGGGCCGGGAAGGTGGATCGCAGGCTGTAGAGACAAGGGACCACCCGCTCCATCTCAAAGTTCCAGGTGGCAACCATCTCGGGAGACAGGAAGTTGGACACGGGGTGGGAGAAGCCCGAGGGAGGACCTGACTTGTCAGGGGCCAGGGGCGCTGGTGTGGGTACCAGCAGATTAGAAGGAAGACCTAGAGCAGGAACCCAGGTTCCAGGCAGCTCAGGATCCAGCACCAGAGAGCCCAGGTGCCAGGTCCACGTCCACCCCGACATCCTAGCTCAGGTACCACCCTCCGGCCTCTGGAAAGCAAAGCCCAGCTCCCGGCCCATTTTTCTCGGGACCTTGAGACGTCGGCACTCAGTTCAAGGCCCCCCTTGCTTCGCCCGAGAACGTCTCCTCGCTCTTCATCTCGGCTGCTCGAAACCCCAGACTCCACCCTTGACAGTGAGTGAGCTTGCGGGCACCAAGGGGTCTCGGTGCCACAACGGCCGTCATCCCGAGGTGCTGAGAGTCATGCTTCTGGAAAGCGCCGAGGAAAATCCCCAGCTGACTTGGATACAGGTCGGCTCCCCGAGGCTTCTTCCAGAGGAAAATTCCCAGCTGACTTGAATACTGTATCCTGAGGCTTCCTCCCGAGCAGAGGTGTGCCCGGTGCTGCCGGCACAGAGCCTGCCAGGAGGCAGAAAAGGAGGGACGCACCCATCGGATACACGCAACCAGGAACACGTGGACCCCAAGCAGGGTGCTGGGGCCCTGGGGCCCTCGGTCAGTTGTTCTGCGGGTCTGAGGTTCCTGCAACGCTCTTCCTCTGAGAAGCTGTTCAAAGTGCAGACTCCAGGGCCCTGCCTCCTCCTCAGATCCACCATCAGACTGCCACTTTGCCAGACGACGGTGCTGACAGCTGTCTGGCATTTCCAGAATGAGATACACGAGGAGGAAAGATCTGGGGGTCTACATCCAGAAATTACCAGAAAGCCCCTCTGGACCACCGCAGGACTCGGCCCCTTCCCATGCGGTAGTGAGGACCACAGGCCAGAAGGCATTCTAACCACACAGGGGCTGCAGTCACGGTCCCAGAGCAGACCAACAAGTCTGAGGATGGTTCCAGACTCAACACTGTCCTTCTGTTGTTCGCCGAGTCACGCTAAGTCAGAGAGGACGCCACGGCCACCCACAACAAATTGATGGCTCTGAGGCGGAGGCAAGAACAAACATTTTCACTAGTCTTCCAGGGTCCTGGCATAAATAGGGATGAGAAACATCTTGAGAAACCCTAGTGATCTATACTTCGGACCCTGGAATGAAGGACGCAGGACTTCTCCCAGCACAAGAAGATGGCATGATTTCCTTTATTGAGATGTCAGGAGTGATGGCCCAAGAATAGAAGGTCCCGGCCTGGTTGATGCAAACCAGAGCAGCCAAGGTCTGTTTCGAACAGGGAGTGATTTATTAAGGTTTTCGACATGGGGCCCTTCATGATAAAAAGCCCTTTGGGTCTTCGTCCAGCTGAAGAACAATTCATTAGAATGCATTACCCAGAGCAGCGATGACCAACCACCGTGGAGGAAAATCAATCCGGTGCCAATAGGAAGAGGCATCTTGCCCACCCTGGGCATAGGCTGTTTGGAGACTGACGGAGGCCCCGCCCCCCAGAGACAGGAGGGCAGGGTGGGAGTGGTCGATGGAAAAGCCATGCAGTGCATTCAGCCACAAACCCTGACCAGCAGAACCCATGTGTGCACGCGCACGCCACAGACCCTCTCCACCCCAGCCACTAGGCAGAGAGAGCAGCATAGGGCTGAGCTGCGTTTCCAGCGAGCTTCGTTTCCAAACCACAGTTTTCATTTTTATGGGGCTTTTTTTGTTGTTGTTTTGGTTTGTTTTTTAAGCTGTATATTTTAACATAAAAATAGTTAACAACCACATTTTTCAAAAAAAAATAAAGGGTGGGGGGAAGCAATGGATTAAACAGTTACTTAGAAGCTGGGGGTGGCACAAGGGTGAAGCGCTCTGCTGCTGGTCAGAAGGTATCTGATCGGAGCTTCCCCATGGAAAGGTCTGGCGATGAGTCCCCAAAGGACCAGTGCCTAAGAAACCCTCAGTGGCCACTCCACTTTGTGCCCCAGGGCCCTATTTGAGTTAAAGTGGGCTCAGGGGCACTTAAGACAACTAACACAACGTCTGCCACATCGGTGTTCCTAGGGTGACAGCGATTCCACGGACCACACGTGCACCCACCCTTGGTAGCCATCAGGGCCCCTGGCTGCTCCGAAGAAGGCCTCACAAAAGCCGGAGGACTGGGATGGGGATGGAGATCGCAGCTCTGGAAGGACATGAAGAAGTGTCCCCTCCCATTCCATCCCTGCAGCCAACCACATCCACCCCACAGATGGACGTCCCTGTCCCCATCCATCAGAACGGCCAGGTCGGCTGGCATCACCCACTTAACCTGGGCCTGAGCCTTCCTGGAGTCTGTGAGGTGGAGACTGGGGATGCTGACTTGCAGATCTGTTGAGTGACAGGGCTGAGGGCTTAAGTAGCTGAAGGGAGGTCTGCATATCCAGGCAGTCTGCACCCCGCCTCTCTCCATCCCCCGCTTTACACTGGTCAGTAACGCTGCTGATCACCCACAGGGTCTCAAGCCCAACCCCCCCTTCTCCACCCTCCCCACCTCCTCCCCAACGCCGGACACGCTAGACTTACATCATCGGCCCCTTGTCTGCTTCTGGAGTCTCAATGTCACTGTCTTCAGACTCCAACCCCCTCCCCCCTCGCTCTATTCTTAATCAACTATTTATATGCTCGTTCTTACCCTGTGCCTCGCCATTCCCTCATCTGAAACCCTTCCTCACCCCACCACCCACCGCCCACTCCTGAGCACCCAAAAACCTCCTTTCTCCTCTTTCACATGCAGTCCGACCTTCTTTGTGAAGCCTCCTTTGCCCTGGCCCCATTTCCTACAGCCCTCCATGTTCCCCTCCCCCAGGACCCCCTGTCCCCCTACTGTGACACTGGTCACACACTGGATGGGCACTGTTGTCTTTCTCCTGAAACTGAGTCCTCCTTGAGAAAAGGTTCTTCTCTTCTCTCCTCCCCTCCCTCTCTCTCCAGAGTCTGGACCCCAGCCAGAGTCATTCATACCGGGGCCCATTTGAACAGTGCATCCTGAAGGTCGGTGTTCACACACATTAGGTGATGGACAAATGCTCGTAGCCTGGCAGGAGACAATGCAGAAAGCTTGACCGCCCTGTCAGCCACCAAGTCTCCTTCCGCTGTCATTCAGAGCAGGGGGAAATCAGGGGTTCCAGGTGAGCCCCAAACTACTCCCCAAAAGAAACAGGAAAAGCAGCAACCAAAATATCAAGATTACAGAGTGCCCCTGAGGAGAGTCAATAGCATGGGGGGGGGGGTCCCCGTAAGCTGACTGAGCCCCGCATGCATGCGCCCCTGCCTAGCCATATTCCAGTCAGTGGACAGACCATATGAGCCCTAAGCTCATTCCCTAGACTAGGCCCACCTGGGTGGTTTTTGCACATAGGGAGTTTTAGGGAGTTGATGGACAAGAAGATCCATGTTTTGTGGTGGCCCTCATGTAGACACGTTCATCTATGAGTTAGGGTGTGGGCAGTGGGGATCCTTCTGGAATGACCCCAGGCTTCAAGATAGCCCACCTGGCTCCATCCAAGAGAAAATGGACACACTGGACAGCTGGAGGCATTAGAGACATGGCCCGGGCCAGAGCAAGGCACTGGATTTTAACTTGCTGGGAAAGGGGTGTGATGGGAGCCAGAGGGTAGTGGGGATCTTCAGCCCAAGGCTGGAGCGCGACCCGGTGTCCTCCTGGGACTTGGTGACATCAGCAACTGAGATCTGCCATGGTTGCTGTGTCTGTGCCAGAGCCCTGCCCGGTCGGCCCCCACCCATGCTCTCCCACCCATTTCCATCCGGTCGCAGACTGAGGCAGCCTTTGTTCCACGGCTTGCAGAGTGCTCTGGTCCAGAGGAATGGGCTTCCTCGGAGGCTCAGCAGAATCGGGGGGCTGAGGACAAGTCTCCCACCCAGGGACCCACAGCCTGTGATGGAGGGGGCCAAGTGACGGGTGCAGCAAAGGTTTGGAGGCCCGACAAGCATCAGGTCTCAGACGCCTGCTGGTGGGCTGGGGACAGAGCAGTCCAGGCAAAATGGCACCCCGTCTGTGCTTCTCAATGGCCTCAGAGAGCACTCAACGGGGTCTGGAGAGAACAGCAAAGACCACGGGTCTTCTTGTGACTGTTAGCAAACTCTTCACAGGTGGTTGTCCTTCAGGACACGGGACCTCGCCAGTGGCGGCCACAAACCTGCCTCTGTGGGCTCTGGGAGGGCGGGTGCCCAGTGGGCTCTTTCTGGCAACCTCGCACATTCCACTGGCTCCAAGAAAGAAAGAGTGGGCACGAGGCCCAGTGTCCGGTGGAGCCCGAGTCTGAATGTCAGTCTGTGGGCCAAGAGGAACCTGAAGAGGAGGCAGGCAACACTCCAATCCCAAGGGAAAACAGCACCCCCTCCCCCCGCTGATCCCGAAGACAGGCTGTACCAAGGGAGTGTGTCAAAAGCGATGGGGGTTTCTTGGGGGGAGGGGGCTGTCACTTAATCCTGACCCACCCTCATTGTCCAGATGGGGCCAAACAGATGACCGTGGAACCACCCAAGGTCACAGTGAGAAAGAGTACCAGCGGGCTCATCTCCCGGGCTCACAGTTCAGGACTCTTCGCTTCACAGTAAAGCTGGCTGGGCCAGCCCAACTGGGAAGGATCTTTGATGACGGCCACAGACAGGCACCTCAGAGCAGCAGACGACACAGAGCTCCAACAAGGGACACTGATGGATGTGTCCTCTGGACACCATCACATGGCAAGCCATTCCCGGCCCCGCAGGGAGGGGAACAGAGACAGAAAACCTGGCTGTGATTTTTATTCTGGACCCTCAGGCCTGGAAGAGGAGCGGCCAGCCTCCGGCCACCACCGAGCCCTCCACCAGGCAGGGCACAGTTTAACGCTCCAGAGCCCCCACCTGCCTGCCTGACCACCCACAGCCTATCCCAGACGGGGCCACGGCAGGCACACACAGGACAGTCAAATTAGCGCCCAGATCCACAACGACCCCACCAAGCCCTTCTCGGTCAGGCCAGGGCGCCTGCCGGGCCACTCAGATCCCTGGTCAGAGCACAGAGGGACCTGCCAGGAGTCCTGCCCCAGTGCGGAGAAGCCATGAATGGGAACTCGCAGGAGGCTGGCAACAGGAGGTGGGCACTGATGGATCGGGGAGCTCAGCCTCCGAACAGGGGTGTCTCCGGGTGTCGTGCTCCTCCGACGTGATCCCCCACCCCACAGCAATTCGAGCAGTTCACACACCCAGTCCCATCCCGCGGGACTCTGACCTGCTAGGGCAGCGCCTTCAGGAGGGAGGCAGCAAGGTCAGCCACACACAGCGGCCACCTGCCACAGCCTCACTCAGCACCCACGCTCCCTGCCCCCGCCCCACCCCCCCCCGGAACCTGGGGCACTGCACAGCAGCCCCCCACCTCTTCATGCCAGGTCCAGCAGAGAGCCGCTCAAGGACAAGGAAACGCCCGGATGAAAACCCTGCCTGACAGACACTTACCCTCTGGCCAAAGAGGGAGGGCAGAGAGAGGAAGAACCGCTCCAGTCAGATCTCTGTTCCTTGTGCGTCAAGTTTCAAATAAATCCCTCTGGTCGCAGCTCCAGGCGCTGTCTGGGTCCCACTTGGGCTCGCTGGCTCGCTTGGACTGACAGGGGTGGGAGGAGCGAGTGCCGCCCGCCCGCCCATGTCCACACACACCCGTGCCGCCCCGCCCTCACGCCCTGGGCTTGCTCACTCCCCCCTCCCACCCCCACACCCCCTGCTCTCCCGGCTGTACTGGGCTTGTAGGAAGCCAGTGGGAGAAAACTCTGTCTGTAATTTCAGCCAGCTGGGTCCCCAGGGCTTCACTTATCATCCTGTAGTTATGCAGCTCTTAAATGACATCACAGTGGCTTCCCAAGCCCTCCACGCTGGGGAGGAGGAGAAGGTGAGATGGCCACAGAATGCCAGCCGAGCCCCGTCCCAGCCCGGTCCCAGCTCAGCCCAAGCCCAGTCCCATTCCCAGCTGAGCCCCAGCCCAGCTCCAGCACAGACCAAGCCCAGTCCCAGCGGAGTCCCAGCACAGACCAAGCCCAGTCTCAGCCAGGTCCCAGCTCAGCCCCAGTGGAGTCCCAGCTCCAGTTCAATCCCAGCCCAGGGACAGCCCTCCCCAACAGCGCCCGCACCATGGGAGCTCCCATGGCAATGCCAGCACAGTCCCTGCCCCAACCCGGCTCCCCTCGCCCTGGTCCAGCTCAGCTCCAATAGGCAGAGGCAGCGGGAAGAGACCATGGTGGGGGGTGGGGGGGAGCAGAGGGGAGGGAATTCGAGGGTGCGAGCAGGGAGGGAGGGAGCTCCTTACGTGGGTACTGAGATTTATTTCCCCCCAAATTTTCCACATTTTTTTCCATTCTCAGCAAATGAAAGGCAGAACAGATGACAACAATTTTCCAGCTGCTGAACTGTAAGGTGGAAATCTTTCCCACCCGCCTCCTCCTCTTCCTCCTCCTCCCCCTCCCTCCCCCTCTCCCCAACGGGCAGAGTCTAGGAGCCAGGACACTTCCTTGGCTTAAAAAAGGAAAGAGGAAGAAATAAATACATATACCTACAAGACCCTGACCTCCCACATTTCATTCAGGAAAGTGCTCCAGCAGTGAGTGAGCCAGGGGACCTGACAGGGCTGCTGGGGGTGGGGTGGGGGGTGGGGTCATAAATCCCCCAGAGAAGTTCTCAGTGCACAGCTCTGGGTTTCTGATGCTACCACCTTGCTAACTTTTTGAAGACTGGCTTTTCCAACAACAGTCAGGGAGACCCTCGATGAGTCGGGTGGGTACAGAGCCACCAAGGAACATGAAGGCAACACTGAACCAGGTACCCCTTTGTTCTGCTGTTGAGGTTGCCCGCCGAGGTCGGTGAGCACAACAGTCTACAAGGATGATGTCCTTCACCCGACGGTGTGGCCTAGTCACTGGGGCCTTACAGGCTTGTGTGCAATGATTGGCCTCACCCCGTCCAGAGCCAAGAGGAGTGGAGAAATGCAGACATAGGGGCCCCATGAGTCCCCATGGCCCACAGATCATGTGAACCCCAGCCTTTACCACCTGAGACCAAAAGATACTAGATGGTGCCCCACGACCACAGCCGACGGCTCTAAA
Organism: Nesogale talazaci; assembly: GCA_004026705.1. Taxonomy (NCBI): domain Eukaryota; kingdom Metazoa; phylum Chordata; class Mammalia; order Afrosoricida; family Tenrecidae; genus Nesogale; species Nesogale talazaci. The sequence goes on along the minus strand of PVJH01032387.1, from coordinate 3,693 downwards.
AGGAATCGCGGTCCTGACTACCAAAGCGCACCAGAGAAGACAGTGGTTCCCAAACCCATCGTGGTGATGGTTGCCCCGCCCTTCTCGAGGCGATGGAGCTCTTGATGTGTTTGCTTAGTGAATGATATGCCAATGGAAATGTTTGGAAAATTAAATTAAAAGAGGCCCTGGGTAGACTGGGAGGAAAAAGAGGAACAAATCTCAAAAAAAATCATAAAACTAAAAAAAACCCAAAACAAACCATGAAGATCAACATGACTGGTCAGAGAGAGAGAGAGAGAGAGAGAGGTGGACCGTGAGAGATCATGACCTCTAGTCACCCTTTCAGTGTGGAACTGAACTCCCTCCGTGGCTCAGCTTTCAGCCACATAGCAGAGAACTCTAGAAGGTGAACAATAACACAAGGGGGGGGAAGGTACCTACTTCTCAGAACAACCAACCACACAAGAATAAAAAGGAGAGAGGAAGAAAAAATATATATGCCCACAAGACCCGGACTCCCACATCTCATTCAGGAAAGTGCCCCCGCAGTGAGCCAAGGGACCTGACAGGGCCACTGAGGGGAGGGGATCATATATCCCCTAGGAGAAGTTCTCGGTGCATTAAAAAAAACTCGCTGCATCCAGTTACTTATGACTCCTAGTGGCCTCATCCAAACAGTAGCACTGCCCCTTGGGGTTTCTGAGGCTGTCTATTTTTAAGGGAACAGAAAGACCTCATCTGGTGGTCTTTCTCCAACTGGTGGATTTGAACTAATCCTGCAGCTAGCAGTCCAACTCAAAACCCACGACTCTCGCAGGGCAGCATTTGCCCAGCAATGACACAGGAAGCAACGGGAAAGAAGGGTAGGTGGGGGGTGGGTGGGCAGTGAGCACAGGGAGGACACAGAAAGAGGGCTGTTACTGTGGGGTCTGCAAACCCCGCACGTTATGTTATGTCTCATCAACAAAATGGGTGTGAACTGCTGAACAGAAAATCCATCTGCTCTACAGACTTTTACCCAACCAAGGTATAACTGTCAGGCCTTCAAATAATAATAATAACAATAAAAAGGGCCAGCATGCATCATAAGGTCGCCAGGCGTCTATGGCAACAAAAACAAAAACCACTCGGGCAAGGCTAGTGGGCACCTGGCCAACATATTGATCTGCCAGGGCACCTGAGATGCCTCCGATTGACTGGCTATCGGTATTCCATTTGGTGCCATCTGGGCAAATCATGAATGACAGAATAACTCTTCCTCGTGCGTGCCAGCAATGTCCACCCTCAACCCCAACCACCCAGTCTGGAGGCAGCCAAGAAGCACAGAGCTGTCCTCCAGCTCCCACAGTTACCCTAGAGAGGCGTCCTCAAACGACGGCCCGCGGGCCACGTGCGGCCCGCCAACATTTATCCAGCTTCTGGGTGTTTTTACTGCTACTGCTGCTGCTTAGCAGTCGACTCATCCTGGGCCCGCAGTGAATTTGTTCGTAGTTTGTTTTTTTAACGATAGTCCGGCTCTCCAACGGTCTGAGGGACAGTGAAACTGCCCCTCCCCCACCCCCCGTTTAAAAAGTTTGAGGACCCCTGCCCTAGAGTATCCTAAAAACTGCCCAAGAGTGAAATTCCTACCAACAGGACACCAAATCCCAGGCCTCCTCTGCAGGTTGGTTGTGACTTTGTTTGCCGGTGGATGAAATCTCTCAGCAGCAGTATCAGACTCTGTGTCTAGGCCCCAGAGAGCTGGCCACCCCAGGGTGCTTATGCAGACACAGGCCTGCCAGGGGCTGTGACTGCCCCACCCACCTCGTGCCCAGGCCTCTCACAGCCAGGGTTGGCACTGCAGGCTCGGGAGACAGTGCCATGCCAGGTTCAGGCCACCTACTTCTCCCTCTTTGCCAAGGACCGGGAAATCAGATACCTCATCCGGCCTCCCCTCCCCACTGCTGGCCCCACACCCAGGGCTGCTTTTCGGGAGAGTGAAGAAGGAAAACAGGTGGCTGGGCAGAATGGCCTCGGTCCCTGGTCTACCTGCACTTTGTCTGACCAGCTGAGACAGCAGGGGAGGGCCCCAGTCCAGGGCCCAGGGCCCAAGACCCTGGAAAATCATCAAGAAAACATTCTATGCTCCTGGAACCCTGAAGTACAGTTGTGTCCTCAGACAGAGTGCCCTGGAAAGTGGATCACTGCAGATAGAGTTCGCTGAAGATTTTACATCTTAGCATTTGTTTTCTTTCCCACTCGACCCATTTTCAACTTCGCATCTTAGGGCTGCTTGGTTCAGAACAGGTCTACTCGGCACTCAAGGGTTGTCAACTTGACAGCACGCACATCGTCATCTCTCCCAGGAGCCTATTGCATCATGATGTAACACTACTGGGTGGATCTGAGCTCCTCTTATTTTTTTAATTTGTATTTTATTATTTTTTTTAAGGCATTACTGCCCTGGTGGTGGGAGTAGGAGGCCCAGCCTTTGCTCCTGTGAGCGGGAATTGAACCTCCATCCCAGTGGGCCGCAGTCCCGCGCACAACCACTACACCACCGGGGCTCAGCCCTGAGCTCCTCTTTTAAGACACTCTCTTGTCCCTGTCTCTTCCACTCACTGACCTGAGTCAGTGTAGGGGACAAGGAACACATCAGACCTGTCCCACATGAGAGCCCTCCAGCTACTGAGCATACTGTGTGTGTGTCTCCCTGCTTCCTTAAGCTCCCCCAGGCTCCCCTCCCTTCTCGTCACCGCCTTGAGCACTCTCTTTCGATGGCTCTCTGTCATGCTGGACACCAACAAACAGCCCGGGTGGGCGCTCAGGTTTACAAGAAGTCCAAAAGATTGATCGGTTCTCCTTTCTACAACCCATGGCTTGGATGAGGCCAACCTACGGTTACACCGGACCGTTGGCACTCAGTCACCTCAGCATCCTCTGGGCCAGGGGTCCTCAAACTATAGCCCGCCAAGGACATTTATCCGGCCAGCTGGGTATTTTTGCCGCCACTGTCTTGCTTAGCAGTCGACTCATCCTGGGCCCACAGTGAATTTGTTGATAGTTTTTTGTTTTGTTTTGTTTTGAACAATAGCCCGGCCCTTCAATGGTCTGAGGGACAGTGAACTAGCCCCCTGTTTGAAAAGTTTGAGGACCCCTTTTCTGGGCTGAAGGATTAAGCAGATGACACTTTCAACCTGGTCATCACTATTTACAAAGCTAATGTAGTCCTGGGCCAAGCACTGTGTCTCTCTGAGCTTCAGTTCCTCATCTGTAAGACAACCTTCACCGCTCTTGCAAAGAGAAGGCTGTGAGGACCGGGGAACACCTGGAAACCAGGCACTCTGCCCTCCACACGAGGGGGCCGTGGGCACATACAACCACTGACTATCTGCTCCTCCCTCTTCCTTCCCTAACCTGGCCTAGCCGTGACCACGACTTGTGACCCTATCTTGCTGGGTCCCTAGTTCTCATACCTGGGTGCTTAAATTCAAAGCACCATCATGCAGTTTGTCCTTTCTCTGCCCACCCCACCACCACCACACCACTATCCCACCCCAATCGTGGCAACAGATCTTTCACAAAGTAAAAAGAGTCTCATGAAACAGCCCCCAATCTGAAGCTGAGCTGTGGAATGCACAGTCAATATGGAGACCTCTCTTTCTAGATCCCTGTCAACAAGCTGCCCGACACTGCCACTGAGCAATGTCCCCCGCCCAGGGCCAGGAGAAC
>PVJH01032386.1:0-22707 GCA_004026705.1 Nesogale talazaci | reverse complement strand
CTGGGTTCAGATCCACTTGGTGAGGCTCCGACCCCCACCTCTCCTCTCCCGCAGCTCCCTGGCCACACCAAGATCCTGACCTAAAGACCCCCCAGTAGCTGGCTTCTCACGCTTCACTTCTCCTGCTCATCTCTGTCCCCCCTCAGTTCCACTGCTCCTGGCCCTCCACTAACACCTGCCCCCCACCTCCCCCACCCCGACTCCTGGGTCGCAGTTTCTGGGCCACACAGCTGCTCCAGGCCAACCATCTCTGGGAAGCAGAATCCTCCCTCCCTTGCCCTGCAGCCTCCCAGCTCTGCTAAGCTGGGGGGTCGGGGAGGGCCTTAAGCCACAGTGGGGCCCGTTTCCCAGGGATCTGGCAGGATCCAGCGTCCGGTGCTCACTCCTGTCTGCGGGAAGATGAGTCTTGCGATTCTCGGGGGCCGATCAGGTGGCAGGCCGTCGTCCCCCGGCTCTGCAGGCCATGGATGGAGCGGCCACACCCGTGCACGGGGGCCACCTGCTCGCTCCCGCCGTGACAGCTGGAGTCTTCAATCAGCCAGGCCAGGAGGTGAGGGTGGGGGCTGGGGGGAATGCTGAGGCCCGACGTCCCCAGCTTGGTGTCAGCCAGGGTGGGGACCCCTCCCAGGCCGCTCCTCCACCCTCCCCCTTGTCATGCAGGGTACTGACTAGGGTGGTCGGCGCCCAGGTCTCCTACCGGCTTCTAGGCTGTGGCCGCTCCCACAGTGCACGTTTGGATGGACAGAAGGTGCCAGAAGGGACCGACTGACGCGGGGGCACCAGGCAGCTCCGCAGCTCTGCTCCCTGCCGGCTCTGGGGCGGGACTGCAGGTCGGGCGGCTCCGCAGTATTATCCCCTGTTTCTCTGTCTCCATAGCGACAGCGAGTCCCACCCCCAGGGCTGTCTCTGCGGGAGAGTGACCAAGGTCACGCTAGCCCCGCCCACCAGGCCCCGCCCTCTCTCGGCGCGCTGGGTTCCGCGGAGGCGGAGCCGCTCGCCAACCTCATCCCTCCACTCGCTATCGGCTCCCGAGCCCTCCGGGCAGCGGAGGGCACCTTACGTGGGCCCCTAACCTGGGTCGGACCTGAAGTTCAAAATGAGCCCCCCGCCCCCAGGCGGGTTGGGGACGGGGACGGGGACGGGGGCGGGCGGAAAGGTGGCTTCCGAGTGGCTGGCCCAGCGTTGGCGCTGGAACACATACATCCTCAGCGGAGCGGGAGGCATCTTCAGGCCGCGACTCGGCGGCGTCCCGGGCCGGGGCCGGGGTTGGGAGCACTGGGAGCACCCCCGCAGGCTCCGGGGCGTCGGTCCGCCTCTTCCGCTCGGGGCTTAGAGGACCGAGGGAATTCTGCATGCCCAGCCCAGGGCCCGAGCCCCGGGCCCCGACAGCAATCTCACGTCGCCAGGAGAGGGCTGCTGGACCTCGCGCTGCAGCCAGAGGCCGGCCATTGCCTCCGCTGGCGGTCTTGCTCTCTCTCTCGCGGCCCCTGCGCCCTCCGAGGGCAGATCCCGCTCTCAGGAGTCGTTTCCAGGTCCCCATTCCCAGACCTCTCCCAGCTTGGCCCCTCGGTCCCACGGAGCCTTCACTGGACGGGCTGAGTAGGGACCCTGCACCGGCTCCCACACCCAAGGTCCCTTGGCAGAAGCCAGCAAAGCACAAGTCCGCAAAAGCATAAAAAAGGTTTATTGAGCATCATGGCCCGTGGGGTGGGTATTGCTGAGTGGGGGCGGGGGGGGGGTCCCGCCGGCCTTGGGGCCCCTAAAGTGCACTCGGTGCGGCGAGGGTGGCTGTTGCATAGACGGGCCGGCCGCTCCCTCGGCCTCCTGCTGGGCTAGGCCGAACCGCTCTCCGGGCCGCCGGGAGCCCCAGGCTCGCCGCTGCTCGGGCTCACGAAGACGGCGGGCGCTCGGGCGCGGGCCCCGGGGACGGCCAGCGCGGCGCTGCCCAGGCGCGTCTGCGCCACGGGGATCTCGTCCATGGACTCGGCCGACGCCGAGTGGTAGGCGCGCGCGGGGCCCGCGGCGCGCACCGGGCTGGCGTCTGCCGAGTCGGACGACGAGCTGGAGCGGCGGCCCGACGCCCGGGAGCCTGCGGGCGGGCGGGAGGCAGCTCGAGACGGAGCCCCCCCCCCCTCCGGGGCTCCTGGAGCGGGCGCGGGGCTGGAAGGGGCGCTCACCCGGGAGCCGGGGCCGTGTGGGCGCCGGGTCGAGGGTCCCCGAGGTCGGCACTTTATACACGCGTCGCTTCCTCTTCTTCTGCGGAGACAAGGCGGGGGGGGGGGGGGGGGCGAAAACTCGACGACCCTTTCCTGGGGCGGCGGGTGGGCCCTGTGGGCAGAGGGGGGCGGGTGCCGGCCTCTCGCCCGCCCCCTCCACTCCCCCCTACCTGAGGTCGGATCCGGGGGGGCAAGGCGGGCGGCTGGGGCGAGGCAGGCTCTGCCGGGCCGTGGGCGCGGGTGGCGCGGACCCGGGAGTGGCTGGCAGGGAGGCGGGAGGGGAAGAGCTGGTGCCGGCGGTTTCGCCCGGCCTGTCCCGGGGCCGAGCCCCCTCCCCGGCCGACGGGAGTGCTCGGCGGGACGCAGACCGCGGTACCCGCCCGCCCCGCCTGCCCGGGCCCGGGGCGGGCGCACTCACTCGGCATCCATGGCAGGGCCCGGGGGCTCCCGCGGGCGCCGCGCGTGGCTGAAAGTCCGCACGTAGATCTCCATCTCCTGCGGAAGGTGCGGCCAGGAAAGCCCGAAGGACAGGAGTAGGTCCGGGGCATCGGGGGTCCCGAGCCCACCCAGGCCCTCACTGGCCGCCTGGGCAGTGTCATCACCGCAGCGGGTGTCTGAGGTGTCATGAGGGGGTGACCCCCCCCCAAGTGACTCTACACAAGCAGTGCTGTAGCTACTATTCTTTATCTATCAGGCTACCGGCACGCTAATTTACTTCCTAATGGCCCCGGCAGTGCTGGGGGCTGAGCGGCTGACGCCGAAGCCGCCCCCTGCCAGCCCCGGAGCCGAGGTGGTCTGCCCTGGGAAGGGCCACGGCCTCTGGCATCCTAAGTACGGTTGCTGTGAGCCCAACTGGGGGCCCTCGGGCTTAGGCTGCTGTCCTCAAAGCCGCGCTTCAAAACCCACCAGCTGCTTCCAAGAACGATGAACCGCTCTGCCCCTTTAAACATCAGGTCTCAGGGACCCACAGACGCCGTTCTGCTCGGCCCTGCAGGGTTGCTGGGTCAGAACCGATTCCTGGCAGTGAGCCCGGTGAGCGTGATGCTCGCTGACCAGACAGCAGTGAGTGGAGATGACGCCCTGGGGCCTAATACCCAACGGAAAGGCGGCGCAGAGCCACCTGGTGATTTCCTCGGCAGGGCTACCAGCCCTTCCCCCGTCCCCCCCCCCTTGTTTTGACCTGACTTTGTGGAAGTTTCTGGCATTTCAGCTACAATATTGTGGTAATTAGTGTCTGTGAACCTGTTGACAACCTTTTTGAGAATGAAGTATTAATTAAGGGAGAAAAAAAATTAAATGGGCTTCCATTCTTTTCTGGGGTGGGGGGGCATCACTGCCCTCTGGTGGGAGTGGGAGGTCCAGCCTTGCTCCTGGAGAGCTGCTGCTGGACTCGAACCGCCAAGCCAGTGGGCCGCAGTCCCGCGCACAACCACTGCGCTTAGCCCTTTTTCTTTTCTTTTTTTTAAATGGGCTTCTAGTCAATTACTAACAATGTCAACTCGTCGTGTTGTAACAACGTAGACTTTACAAAATAATTTTGCTAATATCCATATGACCTAAGAACTATGTCTCACAGTATACAGCACCTGTGTGTGTAACTCACAATACATAACACATATTACTCTGTTATGACTAAGGATTCTAAATGGTCTGGGGGGGAGGACGTCCATGGGCAGGGGCGTGACACCACAGGGGGCGTCCCCCCCCCCCATTGGGTGACTCCAACTTTAATGAGGCCACTGCTCTGAGGGAGGTCTGGGCACAGGGTTCTCAGGCTCCCCCTAGACTCCCCCTAGACTCCCCCTAGACCCCCTCAGCTTCAAAGACCTAAGGCTCAAAACATCCATTTCTAATCCTGCCCCTGCCTCCTGCTTTCTGTTTGTGAAGACCAGCTTTCCCCAGCAAACTGTGGACCCCAGTTGCAGGTTGCAGATTGATGGGGGGGGGGGGATTGCCTGGGAGCCGGGAGCAGACTTAGGGGTGAGCTGTTTCTTTTGAACTCGTCCCTGAGGGCGGCTGACCCACCCCAAGGTAAAGTGCACCATCTGTAAAGGGGGGTGGGGGGTGGGGGCGCCCAGCATCCTCCTGGCTGCTGGGCACACCTCCCTCGGGTCCTTGGCAGGTGGACCAGGGGCAGCGCTGACCACAGCCCAAAGCCTACTCAGCCAGTTCGGAGATGCCTCCCTAGCTTTTAACAATGGCACCCGGCAGCCCGCGCCCGTTTGCAGGGCAGGGCCCAGCCCAGCCCCGCGGGGCGGCAGGTGTGGCAACAGAAGCCAGGCCGGACGCAGCTGAGGGCCAGAGCGCGGCAGATGTGGGGCGGAGCCAGGGCGAGGTCCCGCCCCTGCCAGGCAGCCCCGCCCGACGCTGGGCCTGGGGGGAGGGCGCCGGGACAGCTGTCGCTCGCTCCGGCAACTATTTCCATGGAGACCGAGGCGTCCTGACTAATGCAGGGAGGACAGTGTAGCAGCAACGCCGCCGTCTCTAAAACAAGCCTATGTTTGGGGGCAACGGCTCCACAGAGGGCCCCTCCCGGATTCCTGCTCAGGGTGGGGGTGGGGTGGAGGCCGTATCTGGGGGACAGAGCCCAGCCGGCCAGGCCACTGGCTGCACAGGCGCAGACACCCAAGGCCCTGGGCAGGCCCGTCCTACAGAGTCCCTTTGGGGGTGGGGTGGGGGCCGCCTGAGCAGAATGACTCGGAGAGTAAAACGGCCTGACCCAGGGCCATCCTCCACCTGCCTTCCCTCTGCCTCCTGGGGGGCAGCACCCCTCCAAGCCCAGCACCCATGGCACACCCAGGGTTTCCAGAAGGGTGAGGCAGGAGGCGGGGCTCCTGCCAGCCTGGTCTCCGAGAAGGCTGCAGGGATGGGATGGGCGCCAGCCCGTAGCCTGCTGGAAGTTTGTCACCAGGATGTCCCCACTCAACCCCATCCCCTGCACAGCTGGCCCTTGAATCCTCCCTGTACAACCCTGAGTGGAACCATACATCCAGTGGGACAGCACGGCCCTCGGGTCCCTGGCAGAGGGACAGAGGCATAGGACCGAAAGGCCCCAGCTGCTGGCACGGTCTCAAAACCAGCCCTGCTCAATGGCACCAGCTTGCAGCCTACTTCTCTGAGGCCCAGTCCCCTCTGTGACAGGGCATGCTCACTGCCCACAGTGACAGTCAGTGACCCCCAGGATCAGGACCCAGCCTCGGACAGCACCCATTGGGGACAGAATCTACATGCCCCCAGCCCCCCTGGCCAGGCAGGAGCTCTTGCCTGGCAGCCTGGCGCACAGACTAGGAGAACAAGGGACTGGGTCCCAGCCCTCCCCCAGCCCGCCCACCAGCCTGTGTTTGTATCTAGTTGCCATGAAGACTCGGGACCCAGGGCCCAGCCCTCCCAGCAAGGCTGGCCTGCCCCCACCCTCACACACTGCCTTCGAGGTCCCTGGGGGCTCTGAAGACTGGGCCACCCCCGCCCTCCGCTGCTGACCTCAGGAAGCCCAGGGCGTGGGAATGGGGGTGAGCTGCCCAGCAGCTGGGCTGGCCAGCCGAGTCTGAGCTAGGGGAGTGAGCTAGTGACTTCCTGGTTCCGAATGTGAAGACCCGGCGTCTTGGTCTCAACATGCTTTGCGGCAGCCTGAGTGGAGAACCAGGCCCGTCTGGGCCGGGCTCAGAATCAGTGTGTGATTGGGGTAAGGCAGCCGTTCTCAAACTGTGGGTTGCAACCCCTTTGGGGGTTGAACTACCCTTTCAAAGGGGTCACCCGATTTATAACTAGCAAAATTACAGTGATGAAGTAGCAATGAAAAGAACTGTATGGGGCTGAGCGCCGGTGGCGTAGTGGTTGTGTGTGGGACTGCGGCCCACAGGGTTGGCGGTACAAGTCCAGCAGTGGCTCTCCAGGAGCAAGGCTGGGCCTCCTACTCCCACCAGGGGACAGTGATGCCCACAAAAAAAAAAAGAATTGTATGGTTGAGGGGTCACCACAACATGAGGAACTGTATGAAAGGGTCGAGGCATTAGGAAGGTTGAGAACCGCTGGTGTAAGGCCTCTAGGTCATGGGTGGCGAGAACGGACAGACAGATGGCCTTGTGTAGCGGCCACTTGCTGGCCCAGTGGCTGGTCCATCCCTCTCTCTTCTCCTGCAGCCCCACCCTGCCTGCTTCCCGGCTCCCGCCTCCCATGCCCTCTAGCACATGCTGAGAGCCTGGACGGGCACATCCATGGGGTCCAGGAAGCTCCTGCCGGAACACAGTCCAGGCCTGGCTTCACCTGCAGCCGCCAGCCCAGGCCACTCCCGCCTTTGCCCCATCTCCTGACTGACTGTGTGCTGCACAGCCCCCTGCCCCCCCCCCACCTGCCCCGTACCTGAATGGATTGCATCTTAGGGGGGCAGGACTCGAGCTCCCGGCGGGCCTCCTTGGCCTCCGGTGGCGGGCGGTGCTGTACGATGTACTCATAGGTGCTGAGCTTGTGCCACACTGGGGGGGGGGGGGGGGGCGAGGCCCCCAGTCACCCAGAGAGCCAGGGCTGGGGTGGGGGTGGGGCGCTGTGTGTGACAGCAACGGGGCCACTTACTGAGGTAAATGTGGAAGCAGAGCAGGTGGCCGAGCAGGGCGGTGGAGAGCAGGCCCAGGAGGATGAGGAGTGCAGCCAGGGCCAGGATGGCTGGGGCCTGGGTCTCCACGGGGGCAGCGGGCAGGAACACGAACCACACGTCCGTGTGATTCCTGAGGACTGCGGGCACAGGCAGGCTGCTCAGCCGGCGGCGCCGGGGGCCCGTGGTCAGCCCGGGCTGGGGCGAGCACAGCCTGCCGGCACCCTTACCTTCGAAGTGGCGGTTGGTCCGCAGCCGCATGGGGTTGACAAAGAACTGGACAAACACATAGGTGGCCACCACCACGAGGAGCAGCACCCCCAGCAAGGCGGACGCGACACTGTGCAGAAAGAGCCTGGGCCCGGCGGGGCAGTCGTCAGCACCCCAGGGCTCGGAGGGAGCCGCGCTGGGCTGGGGAGGGGGATGCCTTCTATCCCTGACTCTTCCTGGAGCTGAAGCTAGGCGGCCACGCCGGCGGGCCCCCCACCCTTCTGTGCCCGCCAGGTGGAAGGACCCCCACAGCACGCACGGAGGCACCCACCGGTAATTCCTCTCGCCCACGCAGTTGTTGAGCCACTTGCAGTGGTGGTCGAAGCCGCACACGCACTTGTTGCAGGCGCTGCAGTGTTTGGAGCGCGCGCTCCTGCGGGGCAGGGCACAGCCCGGTCGGGTGTGCAGCGGGGGCGGGGGTCACGCGCAGGAGAGGGGTCACGGGGTCCAGGCGCTGCCGAGGGCCGGCGGGGCGCAGTGACGAGGTCGCGGGCGCCCTCTGGCGGCGGTGCGGCGAGAAGCACCACTGAGTGCCGACCGCAGGGGCAGGGGCCGGGCGCACGGCCACGCCTCGGGGCCCTGGGACTGCGCACCCGCGGGGTGGATCAGAAAGGAGGCTTCCTTTCCAAGCCAGGAGAGCGCGGATGCAGGTCTGGGGCCAGGCAGGAGTGAGCCGCCCGGCGGCCCCTCCGTCCCCGCTTTCCCTGGCACTGTCCCGTTTGGGGTCCGCCCCGCCACTCCTTGGGCACTTTATTGGCACTGTCCCTCAGAAATCCTCAATCCACTTGGCAGCACGAGCGAATGGCGGAGGCGGGGTCTGCACGTTGTAACGCCTTTAGCCGGTGCCCTTTCTTGCCGCAGACCCCCGAAGGGGCTAACTGGGCCTGTGGTTCTGTCCACACTCCCTTCCCAACCCTCTTCCCTGAGGCCGGCGGGTGGGGAGGAGCTCTGTCCGTTCTGACTCCTCCCCGCTGTAGCTGGGGCCTCTCTGGGGCTGGGCGTCGGGGTCCGCAGGGGTCCCCAAGGGGAACTGTATTGGCCACCAGGCTCTGCTGCTTAATGGCTGCATGCCACAGGCTGGCCTCTCGGCCTTTCTGGGGAGTCAGAGCCGCAGCCCCCCACACCGTGCAGGGTGGCTGCCGCGGGCAGCGGGCCCTCCGGCGTGCACTGGTCCCGAGAAACGCTGGCGGCACCTGGTGTGTGCTACTTCAACTGCCGTGGAAATGCGCGCAGCTCCCGTTTCCAATTCCCTGCCCCGCCCCGCCCCCTTGATGGTGTCACGCACCAGGGCAGGGGGACGACTCCCCACGGCGGGCTGTGACCCCCGCGCATGCTCGCTGCCTGCACGCACCCCGCCCCACCCCCCTGCACTCACACGTCCACGTCGCACAAGTTGCAGTGCAGGTCTTCAATGACGTGAGCGTGCTGGCTGCGGTTAAAGACGGGCAGGGGCCCCGGGTAGCTCTTGTCCCGCACGTTGGCGTCGGCCGGGTCGATGGAGACGGCAGTCAGGTGCACCACGAGGTGGGCGGCGAAGATGGCGCCCATGCACTGGCCCAGCAGGTTAAAGACTGGCCACATTCTGCAAGCGCGCCCCCCACCCCACGTCCCATGAGTAGCTCTATTGTCTCTGCCGAGGCCACCTCTTGCCTGCAGTCCCCACGAGCCACCCCATCAGACCGTGTGCCCCCAACAAGGGGAGGAACCCTCTGCCTGCCCACCTCCAAAAGGCCTGGCCACAGGGTCCTGGCCTCGCTGTCCTCTGTCTGGGAGACCTGGGGAGAGCATCTCTCAGGCCCAGGACCCAAAGTCCTGGATCTCACTTTCAGAGTCACCTGGGAGAGCGACCTTCTCAGCAGCTGTGCCATATGGAGAATCACCTGCCAGCTCCTGCCCACTGCCTTCCCCACCTGGAGTCCTGACAGGTTGGGTTTGGGGCCTGGCCCAGGGCAAAATGTCTCCCCGGAATGGCGACCAAGCTCTTCCAGGCCCTATCTGCTCAATGCTTGGAGCGAGCACTGGGGATGAGCGTGTTGGCCACAGGTGCAAAGCTTTGTAGGTAGGGTCACGCCTTCCCCCTGCCTGGGGCCCTCACGGCCTCAAAACGCTGTCCTCCTGCCAGGCTGCCCTGGAGTTGGCCCTGGGCGTGCGTGGCTCCCAGCTAACCTCTTCAAGACGTAAGGGTGCCCCTGCATGAACGCTGCTTCAACTCCACAGTGTCTCCTGAGCGAGGTACGTTCTCCAGCTCTTTTTCGCTTCGCGCCCCTCTCTGGCTTCACTGGCCACTGCTGCTCGCCACTCCAGCCTCCAGGCCCACTCCCCAAGCACAGCCCTGGTTGGTCCTGCAGCCCTAGCCTAAGGCTAGGGTCCGACAGGGAACACAGAGATTATCAAACACAGATGGGAAGCCAGTGCACGGGCCTGGCAGGTTTGTAAGTGGGTGCCCCTGGCCGAGGAAGTGCCATCTGCGCGGAGGGACTGGAGAAGGGATGGCTGGCAAGGACCCTGCCGACAGTGTAAGGCTGGCTGTGGCCACCGGGAGCAGGCAGAGCCCCAACCAGCCAGGAGGCGGCTGACTGGGGTTCCAGCTCATAGCTGCCATGCAAGAATGAGGGCTCCCATCAACGACGTCCAGGTTCATCAGAGCAACCAGAGGAACGGGGTGTGTTCACACCCAGACCCGGCCCAGCGAACCACACAGCCCCGGGACACTGCTGGTCTCTGGGAACAACACCCTTCCCCAGAGGCCTTCTCCTCTACCCTGCCCTTGTCATCGCCCAATTCTCTTCCTATGGCTCATCTACTACTACTGCTACTACCACACACACACACACACCACCTGCCCTTGTCTCCCCCTGCTTATACAGCTCATAAACTACTACTACTACACACACGCATACCCCAGACGTAGGCATGGACCCTCCCCGTCAGACAGAGGGGTAGGGCTGAGCAGGGACCACCACCAGCTGCAGGCTCCCTGCCATCCCTGACAGTAGGCTTCCTCGCCTGCTCCGGGGATGCGGTTCTTGAAGCAAACACTTTTACGGGCACCTCCGGCCAGGGACACGGCGTGGCCTCCGGCTCCCATCTCCAGGCCTTGTAGGCAGGTCTCTCTCTCTGCTCCAGGGGTCCAGGGTGAGGCCAGCAGAGGCTGGCCGTGTTAGTCAGTTCCCAGGCCCCCGGGGCATCCCGCCCCTGTCTCTTGCCACAGTCAACCTCACCCCCAGAGGGACTGATTCATATCATCCAGCATCTTGGGAGACAAGCACCCTGCCTGTGGACGGTGTCAAGAACCCCGTGGGGCTGCCCTCCGAGAAGCGGGATAACAGCTCTCTCATCTTTTTGCTCCCTCCTGCCTTTGCTGCACTCTGGACAGAACAGCCGGTCCCAGGGCTGGTGGGCCACCTGGCACCTTCCAGGGTACTCCCAGTTTCTCTACTCATGCCCTGGGGCAGCGGGAGCTGGTCAGGTGGGGGCTGGAGGCAGGCTGGAAAGCATCGAGCCCACACGGCGGAGAAGGGGCTGCCCTGCCCACCCCTGCTCTCTGAGCCCAGCTTCACACACACACACACACACACACACACACCGTGACCCCTCCCGGCATCGGCCCCACTCTACCCAAGGATACAGCGTAGCCAGCAGGCACCCAGTGGTGAGGCAGGAGAGGCACGAGGACCCCAAAACCAATGACAGCAAAGAAGAGGTACAGCAGCCAGGCCACGATCTGCAGCGGGTGGGGGGGCCAGCTCCACCCGTTCCGCCGCGACCTGGGGCCCTGCAGCTCGGGGGAGGGCCCGCCAGCCGGTGGGGGCGCCGTCCACACGCTCTTCTCGGGGGCTGTCTTGTTGGAGGGCTTGTTGCAGATGGTCATCTCCAGAGGGGGTGGGGCAGGACAAGGGTCAGGTGGACCAGCTCCACCCACCATCTGCAGCCAGCCCCTGCCCACCCCAGTGCCTCCGCCCCAGCTTCGGGGCAGGGGCACCTGTCCAGGGCAGGGTGGAGGGCTCTGGGTTTCCTCAGGCCCTGGTGTGGCTGGCTGTACTCGGCAGCCAGGCCCATGGAGCCCCATGGGAACAAGCTGGGGGACTGGGCCAGGGCATAGAGACCACCCGGGATCCTGAGGCCTGACGGCCACGACAGAAGCCCTGTGTTCTTTCAGGGGACCTGGGAGTGGGGTCCTGAGGCTCCTTGGCTGGGAAAGGCTGCTCTGCAAGAGAGAGGAGGGACGTTCCCTCCACAGTGGAGAAATGGATGTGCTTCTCGAGGTTCCTCTGGGCCCCGGAAAACACACACACACACACACACACACACACACACACACACCGCGCAATGCCACAGTGGGTTCCAACTTACAATGACCCTACAGGACAGAGTGGGACTGCCCCTGTGGGTTCCTGCGGCGGTCACACGTCACAAGGGTGCAAAGCCCCATCTTTCTTCCGAGGAGCGACTGGTGCCATCACACCGCTGACCTGCCGGTTCAGCACTACAGCCGTCACCAGGTGCCTTGGGCCTGGTGCACTGAGAACATAAGAGGGTCACCAGGGCACTGGCGTCCTCTGACGGAGGGAGCTAGGGCAGCCGGGTGCAGCCACAGCCCTGGCCGCCAGGGGGCAGCCAACCTCCTTGTCCCCGCTGCCCATCTGCCCAAGGGGTGGCCAGTGTGTGCAGAAGAATCCTAGAGCTAGGGAAGGGCTCCCAGGGGGGCGGTCAGGGTCTGGGGACACAGTCCTGGCAGCTGGGCTCCATGTTCGGAGTCTACGCCTTTGGGCAGGAGAGCTAAGCCAAGGGGGGTGCAGCGGGCCCCGTTACAGCACATCTGCCTGAGATGCCTTCAAAAGAGGCAGGACTGGTTCTTCAGAGCTGCCTGCGAATGACCCCTCTTGCAGGAAGTCTTCCCGGAGGCTGCAGGCAGCCCGAGGGGGGCCCTGTGGCCAGACTTCATTGAATAGGCCACTGTCATCTTTGGGGTCCTGTGTGACCCAATTGCCTATCTGCCAACACCACCCCCACCCCCACCCCCGGAGCACGCAGAAGTGTACCTTGGACAGACGAGATGCTCAGTAGACAGAGGCTGGCCCCAAAACATCTGCGGAACAAGGACATGGGGGAGTGGGGGGTGGTAAGAGATGTGGCATCATCCTGCCCAGAGCCAACTGGCACCCTCCCTTCCTTTCACCCTGGGTCGGAGTCCCCAGAAAGCCAGGCAAGCAGGGGCTGGCTTGTGCTTACTTACTTGTCGGATGAAGACAGAACTTTTCCACAATTGTTATGCTCCAAATATTAAGCAGACTACTTACCAGCATTTGTTATGGAAGTCGCAGTTACTTAAGGCTTTTGTGTTGTCTAACCAGAGCTAACTCCCCTGTGGTTAGGACTAGGATGATGGTTCCTTCCCTGGAAGCCCGTGGGCGGGATTCAGGAGCCCCTAGCCTGACGGAAATGTTTATCTACCTTCCCAGGTTAAGGTCTGGCCTCTTCACATAGTCACGTAGACATCCCTAAGACCACTCCCCTTATCACCATATAGCCCTTAAGACAGTCCTCTCCTGTGCAGAACGTCCTTGCCCGTAATTAGGGGCCTGGCTTGGCTCCAGAGGGTATATAGGAATGGGACATAGGATAGAGAAAAAAAAGGCCTGCCTCTCTCAAGCCTGCTTCGTACTAGCCTGCCTCTATCCAGGCTGCCGCTCACCTGTCTCCCTCCAGGTGGACCATCTAGCGGGGTGGAGGTGAGCATGTACCACGAAAGGATATATATATATACACATATATATGAATATATATGTATATATGTGTAACTTGTAATGCTCTTCTCTCGCTCATGATCTCTATATCGGTCTTATAATAGATAATAATTATCGCTACACAACTGCCAGTTGAACCCTTGCTGTGATGGATCAGACGCCTGATCACCCCCGACACTAACTAGGGAAGCAGGAAAGCGTTCAACGTGCCCTTGTCAGGGGTTTCAGTTTGCAAAGAGGCTTTGGCTCTGTCGGAAGGGCTGTGGCGAGGCTGCCAGGGACAGATGGCGGCCAGACCCAGGCACGGGATCTTCAGCGTGGTGGAAAACTGTGAAACTGTCCACAACAGAGCGGCAAGCAGGCACAAGTGAGCCTGGGCTTACCTTGCTTTGGGGGTAGCCCCACACTGCTTCCACCTTTGCTGTCCTCCCTCCTCCCCGCCCTCCCACGCTCTCTCTCACACGTACACACAGCTGCTGCCCCCTGGTGAGGGGCTGAAGAGTCACACTTTGGCACGCCCCCTCCCCACGAAGTTCGGTGCCTCCTGCAAAGCAGCAAAGCCCAGCTGGCACTCTGCAGTTCCGAAGTCACCCCCAAGGCCCCTCAGCTCCAAGCTGCACGGACTCATCTTAGCTTTCACACCAGACCCCCGCGGGCACCTCTGGTCGCTCGCCCGTCTGCAGTCAAAAGCAACCGAGGTGGCACCAGAAGTCTGGAGAGCCAGTCTCTCGGGGGCCTCTGAAGACGGGGTGGGAGGCCTCGTTCTGGCTGTACTGCAAAGCCCAATGCTCAGTGCGACGTCCCTGCACGGCTCCAGGCCCAACGACACTCGAAACAGCATGCGGGGGCCTCCTCTCTGCACCTCCCACGAGCTGTGGTCCATGCTTGGCTGGGGTCCCCCTTTCTAGTCAGTCGCCCGGAGGGTGCGCACTGCCTGCAGCAGGGCTGGGCACTGGGCCCTCACCCCAACCTGGCCCGCTGACCACAAGTGCCCCAGGAGAGCCAAGGCTGGCATTGTGCTCCTGGGATGTCCGGAGGCAGCACTCTGACTCCCGGGTGGCCTCCATCGAAACCAGCTCCAGGGTGACTCCTCCGGAAGGGACTCCGATCCCCAGGTTCGGGCCCTGTGGTCCCCGCACTGACTAGCCCTGTGACCTGACAGATGTCGAGGAGAGGGTTGCCTGGTCCCCACGGTCTGGGGGTGGGTGGCTGTGGCCTGGGCATGCCCAGGTGAGGAATCCCCATCTGAGGCCAAGGGCTTGTCATACACAGCCCCGAGGCAGCTCTGACTGCACGCCATGGCAGCCGAGGGGCGCTGCTGCCAGTGGAATCCCTCCCGTGGAGGCAGCGCTGAGAGCACGCACGCACGCCAAGCTGGCCAGGGGACGCACTGCCGGGCCCAGCCAACAAATCACGGATGTCATCTCGTACGGGCTTGGTGGTTTCGAACCCTGTTGTGGCCCAAAAGATTTTGATTAAAAGGGCTGGGAGGTCGGAGAAGATCCAAGACGGGGCTCCAAGGCACAACAGATGGGCCCAGCCCTGTCAGCGGGTCCAGGGACGCCTGGGCTGCCCCACCTCGCCGGAGACCAGATTGCAGGGCGCACGGCTCTGCTCCCTCAGGGCGTGGCCAGCTCGGCCTCTTACACCTGGCCTTACTTGGCACTTGGTGGACCCGTACACGCAGGGCCTGGGATCCTGCCCTCAGGGACTGCCTTTCTGGGGGCTGCGGGTGAGCAGGTCCTCAGACAGCCCCTGCAAGGGGGGGAGGGGGGAGGGCATTCCCTGTAAGCAAAGCACAGGGGACAGGCCGGCCCAAGTGGGCAGGGTACGGGCTCAGAGAGGCGGCAGCTGGCTGGCGGACAGCGGATCTCACGGAGGTTGGAGGCCAGGGCGGTGCAGTGAATTACTCAATGTAGCCCTGCTCGCCGGAACCTTTTTAATTCCCTGCAAATAACTGGGCACCTCTGAGCTGTTTATGGGCCACCCAGCAGATTGCATAGCTTGCTGCAAACGCAGCACTGGGCCTGGTACCCTGGTGGGAGAGGGGCCAGGCAAATAAGGCGTATGGGACCCTGGTGTGGGCTTGGTCAGCTTTGCCATCGGGCTGGGCTCAGCGGAAGCGGCAGCAGAGGTGGGAAGGGGGGGGGCTCGCTCCCCTCCGGAGAGAAGAAGGATCACTCGATGCTGGCGGCCGTCAACCTCCCCGATCCAGGGGCCAGAGAGCTGGGGCTGCACAGGGCACCAAGGGGCAGCCGAACCCGAAGGCTGGCACAAGACAGAGCAGGGGACATCGGTCCACAGAATGAGAGAGCAGAGTGCATTGGGGCAGGGGCCTTGCTGGCAGGGCGGAGTGCCTCTAGGTACTGGTCGAGGGAGCTGGATTTGCCAACCTCACCGAGGAAGCGGGAGTTAACCACCTTCAGGCTGCGCCTTCCTGGTGCAGCGGGGAGCCTCTGGGCACTTAATTTGCAGCAAAAAAAAAGGGAGTGGGGTGGGGATTTGTGACACTTGCCCAAACAGGGCAGACAGGGCCGCAGAGGCCAAGGCCCAGAGAACATGGGTGAGAAGGGCTTGTCCTGAACGAAGACTTGTATCCTGAGCGTTCCTGAACCTGAACTGGGAGCTGTGACTTCCCCTCGTAGCCCCCGTAAACAGGACTACTGCTTGCGAGTTCTGGGCGGCCACAGCAACGAAAGATCAAACCCGGCTGCAGAGTGGAGGGCCCTGGCGCGCACGGCTGCGTGGGGACTGGGGAGAAGGAGCTGGGTCTGAGCCCAGCCGCCCGGGACTGGGCTCTGAGTGGCGGATGCCCATCCTCTTGACTCCCCCTTCCCCCTGAAGCTGGAAAAGGTCCGACACCTCTGGCCGGTGCCGGTCGCATGCCAGGCAGGGAAGCTGAAGGGGCAGCGGGAAGTCGGCCGGAGTCTAAGGCAGGGCAGGACCTATGGACGGCGGGCCCTCTAGAAGGCTGCCTGGCAGTGGAGAGGAGAGGGGCTGAGCAAGGGGGAAAGGGTGTGAGCAAGCGACACTACAGCAGGGGGCCCTGGGACGCCAGCAGCCCCCACAGCCCTGTGGTTAGCAGGGTCACACACACACACACACACACACACCAGGGTTAGAAAGAGGGTGGCAGGCACACCTGAATTCCTGCGAGAGGCCTAGGGCTTTCTAGAAAGCATCAACTCAAGAGTTTGTGGGGGAAGCTAGGGTCCTGGAGTGGTGGGGTCGGAGAAGGTGGTAAGGCCGAAACAAAGGCTCAGGGCGCCAGGGGAACCGTGAGCTACAGAGAGGGAGAGGCAGGTCAGGGGGGGGCCAGAAAAGGCCACACTGACACACACACACACACACTCTCTCTCTCTCTCTCTCTCTCTCTCTCTCATCTGTCAAAAAAGGTTAGCTGGAAGGCAGCTTGGTATTGTCCACAGCCCTTGAGAACGCATCTGCCCTTTGCCCGATAGTCCACATCTGATGTTCAGTCTACCTGTAGCTCATAAAAGGCGCAGCAATCTATTGTAGTGTCTTTGCAATAATTAAAGACAAACAAGCCAACAAGAGAATGCAAACAAACCAGGGCACATCCCCCTGGCCCTGGCTAGGCTGCAGGGTTGAGTGAGGGGGATGGGCAGGCCTGGGGCTGAAGTGTGCTCTTGAATAAGAAAGGGGGAGAGTGGGGGGGGGGGGCGTCTGGCTCCTTACTGTGCACGCCACGGTGCTGCCTCTTGTGTTTCACTCCGTGTACCAACAGCTTTGGGAAAAACCTAAAGCCAAACAAGCTGTAACCCAGGGCTGTCACCTCTTGCCCTCCTGCCCACACCACACCAAACAAATCACAGACGCCTGGCTAACGAGCGACCGAGAGGGAGGCCCGCTCAGTCCCACCCCCACCCCCTGTGCTCCTGGGTCGCTTGGCGACAGAGCTATGAGGAAGGGCCCCAGACGCCCTCCCAGGAGGGGCTGGGGGCCTGAGAAAGCAGGAACCAGACAGACAGCACCCAAGAGAGCCCCCAGCTCAGCTCCCTGTGACTCCAGGCACTCACAGAGGCAGACAGTGCTCCCCTCTGCTAGGGGACAGGAGGGGGGGGACGGGGGGGGGGGGGACATGTGCTAGGCTAGCTCTCAGTTTCCCAGAGTTTATGTTGTTGTTTTTCCCCAGGGATCAACACTATGACATTAATTTTCACTATTTAACCACCAGAAGGCCGGGGTTGGGGAAAGTTGGCTTTCCAAACAAAAACCAAGAAAACTTTTACGTAAATAACACAAAGAAGTCCTTTGTCCCAGAAGTGGGTGTTTTTTTTTGGGGGGTTGTGTTGTTTTTCAGAGGTGGGGGTAAGTCCTTTGTCCAATAAAATGCCCCACAGGTGTGCACAAAGTCTGGTCAGAGGATTCTGAGAAGTGACTCTAGTTTGATCTCACAGCTCACAGGAACATAAACTGGAGTGTCCAGCTGTGCTAGGCTTCCCCGGTCACCAGGCTCCATGTGGTCATTACCCATCTCCCCCCACCCCCCAGGTTCTCCTGCGTCAATATTGTGCAGGAGTCTGATGCTGGGGCAAGAGTCGCCTTGGTCTGCAGATGTCTGCTGCCCAACTCCCCTGAAGCAATCTCTGCGGAGGTTTAGGGGACGAGTTGAGCCAAGGAAAGATGGTCAGGGGGAGGGAGCAGCATGGATCAGGCCAGGGGCCAAGGGAGGGAGACCAGGCTTGTTGATTTTACCCAGAAAATCAACTCACATGATGGTAGGCACAAGTCTGGGGGGAGGGGGGAACACCCACCAAGAAAGGGTCATGAAGAAAGCAGTTGTGACGGAGGAAAAGTGGAAAAACAAAAAAACAACCCCCCCCCTCAAAAAACTTGGCTGATGAAGCACCACTGTGGCTTTTTATCACATCTGGTGATTATCGGTTGACAAACCAGTCTCCCACAAAGAACCACAGAGCAGGGACCACCCAGGCCATCTCTGAAGCTCCCCCTCTTCTCCAGGAGGGAACTGAGCCCCTTCTCACTAGGGTCACCACTGAGGCACCCCTACAGCGCTCTGAGGGCAACCGCAGCGCCTACAGGGCACTTGCTGGGTGCCAGGCCTGGCTCTGGGGGGCTGCTATGACGGGATGATGGGGGGCTCCTTCCATCCCAACAGCTCTCGGGGTAGGTCCTCTCGCACGATGGAAGACGGCCATCCACCTGACCTCCCGTGGGCCCCAGGAGGAAGGGTCTCGGGAAGGTACCGCCGCTGTGGCTGTGGGGGTCGGGCGACCCCAGGCACGACGGAACCCCACACGGCCCAGGCGTGGCCCACGGCGGCGGAGCGGGGCGCGGGGCTCCCCGAGGTGTTCCAGGGCTGGTTGTCCGAGGGCCAGCCGAGGGGCCTGTCCCGCTGGTCCGAGTCTCCCCGTCGCAGGGAAGGGGGGCGGGGGGCTTCGAGGGGCAGGGGCTGGAAAGAGAGGCCGGCCCTCCTGCGCCCCGGGGTGAGACCGCGACCACGGGCCGCTGGCTGGCTCGGGGCCGCCCACGGGTGCCAAGGGGGGGGCGAGCCCCCCCGCACCCCGCAAGCTCATGGGAGCAGCGGTTTCTGGCCAGAGGGCGGTCCGCGCGAAGCCCCCCCTCCGCCCCTCCCCGGCGGCGGCCCCCCCTTCGCAGCAGCACCGCGCTTCTGCTCCAGCCTCTCCCCGCGGCCCCCCGGGCGGCAGAGGCGCCCCCGCGGGCCCCTCCTTTCAGCACCCGGCGGGCACGGCGGCCTGCAAGCCGGGTAGCGGGCGCCGGGCTCGGGGCGCAGAGGCCGCAGCCGTGCGGAGCGCCCCGCGGCCCCGCGATGGGCACGGGCCGGGCCCCGGGCGGGCGCTCCAGGCAGCCCCGGGGCTCGATGGGTGCCGGCGCGGCGCGCGGGCTCCGGGCCCAGGGGAGCTTCGAGCCGCGACCCCCGGCGACCCCCGGAGGGGCGGGCCCGCGGAGCTGAGCAATCCGCCGGCGGCTGCTCACCTGCGCGCGGAGGCGGCCGAGCCGGCGGGGCCCGGCCCAGGTGGGCCCGCGGTCCAGCCCTCGCGCCCCGCCGGCCGCCCCGCCCCGCCCCGGGCGGCCGCGCGTCAAGGCCTCGTCGGGGAGTCCGTGCCGGGGACCGAGCGGCGGCGCGCCCCGAAGCGGGCCTCCATGGCGGGCGGGCGAGCGGCGGCGGCGGAGGGGCCGGCGAGCTGGCGGGGCAGCCGGGCCTGGCTGGCCGCGGCGGGCTGGGGCTGGGCCTGGGCCGGCGCGGGGCCCGTTGCCCCTGGCAACGGCGGGGACTACGGCGCCCCACCGCGGCCAAACCGCGCCGCGTCGCTTCGCGCCCGCACCTGGGTGCAAAGGCGGGGCTGGCTGGAGACCCCCGGACGCCACCGCGGGCCCATCGCTCCGGGAACCGAGAAAAAAAACCGCTTTCGCCGCTTCCGAGTTATCTTCTTTTTTGTGTGTGTGGGCATCACTGTCCTGGTGAGAGTAGGAGGCCCAGCCTTGCTTTTGGAGAGCTGCTGCTGGATTTGAACCGCCAACCCTGTGCGCTGCAGTCCCCGCGCACAACCGCTACGCCTCCAGGGCTCAGCCCGTCTCACTTATCTTCTTGGCTTGTCCCAATTCCGACTCCCGGCAAACCTGTAAGACCCTTGTCCTGGGAGGTCTTTTCCAGGGCGTCTTCTTTTTTTTTGTTTTTGTGGTTTTTTGTTTTGTTTTTTTTGGAGGGGGTCATCATTGCTCTCTGGTGCCCCACTGCTGGGATGGAACCTCCGTCCCAGTGGGCCCCAGTCCCGGGCTCAGCCCCCAGGGCGTCTTCTTTATGGATCTTTATGGCTACACCCTGGGCTGCCAACCCCAACGGCAGGAGTTGGCATCCCAGGCCCTCCGGGAGAAAGAGAAGACCACCTGCTCCTGTAAAGATGTGATCTCAGGAACTGCAGCGACTTCAGACCTACAGGGTCACGATCAACAGGGACTCCTGGAGAGCAGGGGGCTGGTTGCCTGTCCTTTGGCCGCTTTTGTTACAGTAAGTAGCAGATTGTGGGATCCTTTCTCCTGCGCTGAACTGGTGGTTTCCAAGCATCACTCACTGCCACTAAGAGAAATACATGCCGAGGTAACATACTGAACCCTTAACAAAATCTAAACTAGTTATTGCAGCAAGCATCTCACTTCTTTATTTCCTTCAGATTGATCTCAAGTGAGCAGGAAATCCCTCGTCTGCCACGACGGTGGGAAATTCAGCCTGGGTCCCCATGGGGCTTCGGTCACCCTGGTCATTCCAAAGAGTCATGATGTCCCCAGAGACGCGCTTTTTGTCACAGGTACGGAGGCCGAAAGGTTTGGATTGTGAGGCTTCTGACCCCCTCCTGCACACTAGCGCGGGGCAGGCACCTGTTTGGTCTCTTCCAGTACCTTCACTATTTCTTCTCTGGGGCCTCCCCAGGGGACCTGGCTTCCCTAAGAGCAACACTTTTGTTCCCCTGAGGACCCTCAGGGTGGCTAGGCTTTCCCAAGTGACAGGACCACCTCTCCTACTCCTTGTCCGGTTCACCTCTCCAAGACCCTGAACACGATCAGCAAACTGCCTGACAAACTTTTCTGCCTTTGAATTGTTATCGGTCACAAACAAAAAAACCCCACAGCCGCCAAGAGAATGCGGTAACCGCTCCGTCCCTGGCCAGTTATGGGGCCTTGTGCAAGTGGTCTGACCTTCCAGTGATTTAAGTGATCCGCGGGACTGATAAAGTACCCATTTATGGTCATGGTGGAATAGTTGTCAATGCTATTGTGGCTTCAGAAAAACAAGATGACCCCTAAACTCTTATCTGGAATCCGAGAACTCAGGGTCAGGACAGAAATCAAGGTTGAAGAGCCCATGGACACCCAGGAAGAAGGGAGTCACGGAGTGTCCACCCACTCGGGGTCCAGTTTCCTCTGGGGCACCTCTCCTGGACCTCCCAGGGACAAATCAAAGGCCACACAGCCTCACCTGCTCCCTTTGTCCTAGTCACGCACGGAGTGCTCCTCCTCCCTGCGCCCTTTGATTCAGTCCAGCCTGGGATTTCATTTTCCCATGTCCCGCAATCAGGCAGGCCCCAAGGCCCGGCAGTCCTTCCTCTGAAATGCACCCTGTGTCCATTTTCCTTGCTCCACGTGGGCCCAGGCCATTCCCATCTTCCTTACTGTCCTGGAAGCTGCATCCTCTCCTCCTGGCCAGACTTCCAAGCCAGCGTCTGGCCCTTTTTTTTTTTTTTTGGCATCACTGCCCTCAGGTGGTGGGAGTAGGAGGCCCAGCCTTTGCTCCGTGGAGCTGGAATCGAACCTCCATCCCAGTGGGCCGCAGTCCTGCACACAACCACTGCGCACAACAACAAAGGGGCTCAGCCTGGCCCTTTCTATCAGCGGTGGTAGGCCAATTACAGGCTACTCAAACATGTCCTCATCCCGAGCCCAAGCACCTGAGAATATGTTGCTTTATAGGGCCGAAGGGCCTCTGTGTTGTTATGAGGTGGCCCTGAGTCCGTTCCCATGACAACCCGATGATGGACAGCAGAACAGAGCACTTCTCAGCCCCGTGGGATGCCCGTCACTATAGTATGCTTGAGCCCCTTGTTGTAGCCACTGTCCATCCACATTCCTCAAGGGCCTTCCTGTGTGGCTGCACCGCCCCCCTCCCAAACACGGTGTTCTTCTCCAGCCACGCTCCGGACGTATCCAAAGTGTGAGACAAAGCCTCACGGCCCTTGCCTCTAAGGCAGGACTTCTGAACCCTCCCCATGCTGCGACCCTATCATCCAGTTCCTCACGTTGTGGTGACCCCCCCGCCCCCAGCCATAAAACGATTCTCGTGGCTACTTCATCACAGTCGTTTTGCTTCTGTTATGAATCACCCTGTCGCCATCTGATCTGCCAGATGCATTTTCACGGTTACACATCAAACATCATTAAAGCATCGTGGCGAATCATGAAAACAATATGTCATTAAATAGGGTGAAATATTTATTTCTTTTTTTTGGGGGGGGGGAAGCATCACTGCCCTCTGGTGGTCGTGGGAGCCACCCAGCCTTGCTGCTTCTGGATTTGAACCGCCAAGCCGGTGGGCCGCAGTCCCTCACTCAACCACTACACCACCGGGGCTCAGCCAAAATATTTCTTTTTTTTTTTTTTTCGAGGGGGGCATCACTGCTCTCCGGTGGTGGGAGTAGGAGTCCCAGCCCCACTGCTGGAATTGAACCTCCGTCCCAGTGGGCCGCAGTCCCGCGCACAACCACTACGTCACAGGGGCTCAGCCGAAATATTTATTTCTAATGACAAGTAAATGAAACTTTGTCTTGAAGCAGGGTGTGGCCGTGGGTAAGAGTCTTCATGCTGGATACTGGTATGTGGGTGTATCTGCATGTGGGCAGGCGGACCCGTGTGGACCCGTGTGGACATGGATAGGGGAGCAGTGTCTGGGTTCCTAAGACATAAGTGTTTTCCGCTGGACTTAGGCAACCCCTGTGAAAGGGTTGTGCCACTCTCAAAGGGGTCTCGACCCACAGCTTGAGAACCGCTGCCCCAAGGAGTATTCTGGCTGTGCTTCTTCTAAGACTGATTTGTTTATTCTCCCCCCCCCCCCCCATCACTGCCCTGGTGGGCGTAGGAAGTCCAGACTTGCTCCTGAAGAGCTGCTGCTGGATTCGAACTGTCAACCCTATGGGCCGCAGTCCCGCACACAACCACTGCGCCACGGGGGCTCAGCTGATTTGCTTATCCTTTGGCAGTCCCTGGCACTTTCCGTATTCTTGGCCAGCACCACAATTCAACAGCGTTGATTGCTCTTCAATCTGCCCTATTCAATGTTCAGCTTGGACACGCACACGCAGCGCTGGGAAATAGCATGGCTTGGGTCAGG